>JBBPMW010000587.1:0-16295 GCA_038090535.1 Tylopilus alboater | reverse complement strand
GTCGAGGAGAAGCCTCCATATCGCATGCATGAGTTCGCGCTTGAAGTGGGTGTAGAGTTCGTCCGTTGACGCCTCTCCATATATCTTGATATAGATGTCTTGAAAGTCGTCTGGTAACTAGATAATTCATCAGTATTAAACGCTACGTCAAATGACAAACACTTACCGAGGGAATATACGCAACGTGATGGCACGCCGCTGCGGTTGGCTTCCCGCGGGTGTACTTAGATTGGTTTCCGAAGAAAAGGTAAACTGGCCAGAGAGATGCGTCACCGAAATTGGCGAGCTGTGTAGCGTCAGACCAAATCATTAAAGGCGCAACGACTCGCTCATAATTATCTCCTGGATCCCTAGGCAGGGAGTTGATTTCCTCGTGCGCGTCAAGCATGCGAGGGGACGTATACGCTTCCGAGTAAACGCGGACATTTCGTCCATCTGCAGTCGTCCAAAGCTGCTCGAAAGGGGTCATGTGAAACGCAGAGGAAGCGCTGTCAGCGAAGACGGATTTCATGATGTCAGTAATCGACCGGTGAATGACATTCTCGATTTGAATGAAGGGGATAGTCGGGTCTGTTTCCGAAGCGTACTTGATCCCTTCTTTGACGAGGGGGAAATCGAAAGAGCTGCGGATCCAGCCATGTTGTGCGCGGAAAGGATTCGAGTCGTCCTGTAAGTACTTTCTGATGAGACTGCATTCGCGGTCAAGCGAGAACGCCGGTTCCTCGGACGGATTGAATGATGGATCCTGTATGTATCTCCAGAGCCGATTAGTCTCCTCCTTGGTCTTCGCTGTCGAGCCTGAAAAGTGCCAGCAGGTAAGCAGGCCGGCGGTAGGGCTGCTAAACGCCGAGAATAAGTTTTCACGAGTTATATCTGTGGGAGGGATGATGTTCGTGAGGGGTGAAGAAGGAAGTGAACCTTGAACAAGTGTCGGAGCATCAACGAGGCCTAGATCTGAGCGCGGCTCGAACGTTGCGCGACTTGGAAAGACCTTGAAAAGCCCAGAGGAATCTGGTTCCGTCTGAAACCGATCCGAAGGGGGATGTACGGGCTGCGACGGTCCAGCCAAAGGGGACGAAGGAATGGGCGCGGGTGGGGCATGGCGCAGACCTGTGAGTTCGTCGGGTATGTAGTCGGTGTAGCGTGCAGGGAGTCTAATACGCCGCCCTGAGCGGCCTGAGACGACTGGATTAGGTGAAGTCGGAGCTAGAGGGGCATGAGGCAGTTCCTATATGCCCCGAGAGTCGTAATTTCTTAGTCAACAATCCGACCTTATCAGGCGTTGACACGTTACCTCAGGTTCAAAGTCAGTGTTATCTATACCGACAGGAGTAAAGAATCTTGAATTGCCAGCGCGGTGAGGCTCGGGGGAATTGCTAGGTGGGGTCCGCTTCCGCTTTTTGGACTTAGCATCGTCCCTGCGCTGAGGATAGATAGAGTCATCCGCTATTGTTTTTCTTGACCGGCATCGGGCCTCATGACCTCTCAAAGACCGTTGGGTCTCGAATGACTTTCCACACCCAATGCAAACCAGATCGTCCATGGGAGGGGATTGAGGGGGATAACGCCGTTGAATTGGACTCGAAGCTAAATACACGTATCGTAGTCAGAAAATAACTACAAATATAACCTAGAAAGTTTAAATGAGTCGTGCACCTTCGATCATATCACTAAAGAAACTTACCCGGATTGCACTGGATCAACGCGAAGATGTCGCGTTGCCGGTAGTGGGAATTTCCTTTCGCTAGAGGATATTCAATGAATGAAAAATATACGTAGAGAAATGTACATACTTGTTTTCGGATTGCGTCGATAACTGCCAATATCTCCGAGTCGCTTTCGGGTTCTGTGGAACTCGTATCATACTTTGCTGGGATGTATTTAAACTTAATTTCCAACTTTGAGAAATTATAATACCGAACTCACCGGATTGTTCAGGAGCGACGTTGTCCGGTCGAGAGATTACAAGAGTTTTTTCATTCTCGAGAGTGCGAGAACGTCGCGCATCTGAAAAGAGATAAGCAAAAACAAGAGAAGTTGGAATATACATACCTGAAGGCGATTGGCGAGCGACCTTTTCTGTTGTGTTCTGTAACTCAGATGCAGTAGGTCGGATTTCGATCGTCTGAAAAGTCAATACGGATGAGACGATAGAAAATGACAGAACGTTGGTACTTACCAGCGGTCCAGGAAATTCTGGCGTGTATGTAACACGATAGACTTCGGGATACTTGAGGGGGAGCTCTAGAGATATCTTGTTCTCCAAGAACGTTGAGAGCGCGTTGTTCATCGTCGACAGCCAGAGTATAAATGAAAAGGGGAGTGAGGAAGTGCGACTCCGAGTCGAACCCATGTTTATGGATGGGCAACTTGAACGGCGACTCATTCTGAGACGTCGAGCGCAGAGCTGATGGACGAACACGATAGAAATGGAATTGGAGGCCCATGTAACCCATAAATGGAAAAATTCCCACACTGATTAGATCAAAAGCGACGGCAACGCGCGGATCCAAACTCTAACCATTATCGCTACATACCATTTACGCCCTCATGAGCTCCTATAAACGCGCCCTTTCTCCCACCGAATCCCACGCCGATAACAGGCCGTCAAAATGCGTCAGGACAACTTCAAAAAACGCGTCAAATAAGCTAAAGAAAGGTAAAAAACGCGACAGGAAGTAAGTTCATTACTAACTATTACTAGTACGTCCGAGGCTAATCTCATTAGGTATCGGGCATCTGACAACGAGGACGGGTCGGACTCTGATTCTCTAGCGGGATCAGAGTGTGACCCTGAGTCGGATGCTGAATATGGGATCCCCATTAAAGACATCAAGGGTGCCGGGCGCACCATCGCCCGGTGCTGCGATATGTTTTGCGACGTCAACAAAGCAATCCATCTGGTGATGCTTTCCAAGCAAGAAGAGCAAGGGGAGACCGATTCCGAAGATGAAGATGGGCGCCGTGCTAGGAAGGAAGCTCTTGACCGCATGTAAGTCTTCTGATCCATTTTGCATGCTCGTCATTCAACCAGGTACCAGTACCCCACAAATGCTCGCTCGTTACAAGAAGGTCTACCATACCCTCATCTACGAGATTCCAAGTATCAAGACGCTCATCGAGGACGCCGCACGCGCATCAACGCTCAAGAAAATGCTCAAAAAGGTGCGTATATGCGCATACATTGAGGTTTTGATGACCGGCTGAAGCATTTTTAGATCAATGAAGCCATAAATGAAACGAGGAGCAGCGACTCTGCTCGATTGCGCGAGAAACTACCAACGTACATCCTTCAAAACCCGAAAGTCGACAATATGGAGCCTCCCATCAACGCTAGTACCTCCAAATCGGAGCTTGGACTTAATCACCCACAGCTGGCTGGGTATCTCTGCCCAGTCGAGTATGTGACAGCGTTCAATGAGAACGCGGAGGAGTATGTATTCCTTTGGTTATAACGATTAGACTACGCTGACTGAAATTAAATTAAATAGGACCCGGAAGAAACTCGAGAACGGCAAAATCGACATGTCGGCTACTGAATTGCCCGTGTTCCTGTGGGAGGACAACGGAACGAAGTACGACGACGAAGATAGTTACTTGGGCCTTTTCCATGGATTTTATCTCGAACGGGTAAGTCTCACCGTTTCTTATGATCGTTACAGCTAACTCCAACCCCACCAGGTTGCTAGGCATATTTTTACAGGTCCGTCTACGGCTCACGGTGGGGACCCGCGTGGGGTACGTTCGTGCAACGCGATCCTCCACCGTATGGATAAGGTGGAGGCAGCACACATTGCTTACGCCGCAGTCCTAGTAAGTCCTATGAATACCGATTTCATACTATAACTGATGTTCATATTACAGGCTCGCTTCGGAATTAGCTCGCAGTCGCGTTGGTCAGAGAAGGACGGCCGTTTCAACTACCGCAAGTTTTACTATATCGCAATGGATCTCATCGATGAATGCAAAGACGTCAAGTGGAAGGAGGGACTCTTAAAACACTTCAACATGTACGTGTCTTTCTATCTCTCTCAGCTGTATTAACCAATATTGTGCCAGGCTTTTCTTCAGGAACGAAGAAGGTCGGGGCGGCGACGTGATGGCTATAGATGACGACTCAGCACCTGCGTCTACATCGAAAAAAGGAGGGTTGCTCAGTCGTATGCGAGCGCAAGCGGCTGCGCGCGCTGCCGAAACCATCAAGTCGTCCTCTGTCGTCACTAATGATACACCTGCAGAAACTCCACCAGCCTCGCCCGGGGTTCCTGAGGTGGCCGACACGTCGGACTCAGCCCGCCCGCCCGAGCATCAACTTCCTCCTCGACTATCTCTGCGGGAGACTGCGTCTCCCCATGTTTCGGCCCCTTACACTCGGGTCCCAGTGACCGTCACCCCTGTCGATACCACCACTATCGACCCCCCCAGCGAGCTCTCCGAAATTGAGCCCGATGAAGAATTAGGAAAGCCCAAGCCATCGGCACCGAAGGGAAAGCGAAAGGTAACGGGACGAAACTCTGAGGGAGGTCCCTCCAAGCGCAGGAGCGGCCGTAAGAAGGCTGGAAGTAATGCATAGGTGAGTACGTTTGTTATTATCTTAGCCTTTTGCTTGGGTCAATGCAGCAGCTAGGTTAATGTTGTCGATATCACACGTCGCTCGGTCTTGTACGCAACTCCACGCGTTCATATGTCTCTGCTCCCACCCTCGTCACTTCTGCAACGGTGTTCGTGTTCATAGTATATCTGCAAGTCGGTGTCTCGATTCTGCTATATACCGGTATCGTCCGTTTTTTGTAACTCATGGAATACATTGTCGTATCAGAAGAAAAATGCATATTTTGACCTGTATAGCGAGTTCTCTAGTAAACATCAAAGATAACCCGTTATCCGGAGATTTCAGAAAGACAGCACATTATCGGGAGATGTCAGAAAGAGAGCACTTGCGTGAAAAGTCTGCTCCCGGTTCGGAAAAGCAGCTAATTGAGATAGCGGAATACGGGTGTATGAAATCTGATATACCAAACTGGTCCATAGCACGTGATAATGGAAAATATCACCGTCTATTGTAATCTCAGGATTTTACTATTTTTGTGATGTGTCTGTGGGAACATGTCGGATGAGTGAGCTCTTGGGTTACTGAGGAGCAGCAGGGCTCATAACCTGTAGAATACTCAGTAGTCACTAAGTAAGACTAAAGGTAAGTGGTGCGATGTAAGTACTTGATTATGTAATCAGTAAATACCATAAATGGAATAAGAATTCCAACACCTCCCGTGCATGCTATACCTTATGTGTCCGTATGGTATGACTCACTGGAAAGGTGCAGGGCTGCATTCCTTGTAAACTTCAGGCCTGGTGCTGCTGCACAAACATTATCTCTTGACAGGTGGTTCCAAAATGGCGGAAACATAAATACACGGTGTGTTCTGAATTTGTTGTTTGGCACATTATCTAAAGCGACTATGAAGTTTTTTATGTGGAGTTTACACCTTCTCCCATGAGGGATATTTTGTTAACCCCTCTCGAGTTGATCCTCGTCATCTTGTGTTACGCGAGACGTACTTCTACATCGAGTCGCTAACTAGCTGTCTCAAGGGAGGTGCTCACGAAGAGACTCAATGTCCTTGATAGGCTTAAAGGTGGTGAGAACTTAGACGAAGTTCCGGAGAGGTGATTCAAGACGTAGGAATACACTGTGATTGCGTAGATCAAGAATGGAGAGTACTAGTACATGCAGCAACGGTATATATAGGGCTCCTGAGTAGGGCTTAGCTAATCAATGGAATCCTAAGGAACATGGAAGAAAGGGACACGCAAGCTCATGATATGCGAGCTCTGTAGGAGGATGCTGTCCGTAGTCAAGACAATGACAATTGGGAAGAATAGATCAAGAGAAACCGCATCCTACCGGTAGGAAGGGAAGATCAGAAATAGAACGGTGAGGATGTAAGTGGTGTAACAGAAAGGTGAAAGAAGGAAAGGATGAGTGTATGTCGTAAGCATATGACCGTAACATCTTGCCACTCGGCGTGTTTCAACTTCCAGCAAAAATGTTGGTTTGACCCTCGCTTCAACAAATTTGAATGATACCCGATACGCTATGTGTGTGTCTATCATACATGTCGCTGATTGTCATCTACTCTCTCCTTGTCGCTTTTCCTCTATGGACAGCCTTGGTATCAAACTCTTGGAAGGCGTTTTCTTGGTTCAAGAGTTTGAGTGTTTGCTAGGTTGTTTGGGCGTTGTGTTCGGAACAACTTCATTTGTGTTTGACCTCTATGCGGCGCATATTCAATTCCGGACCTACCCAGAAAAGAAACGTGATGATGATGACAACCTTGGGCGTGGTGCGTTTTTATGATCCAATGTTTTCTTTCTTGTCTATTGTTTGCACATTGAACTTTTGTAGCAGATTATTGTGCTGGGAGTTCTAGCATCCCAAACACACCTGTCAAGAACATTTCAAAATTCTCCGTTTCTGTCTCCAGTCCCCATTCCGTGGCGGGTGCATCAAATGCGCGCCTCTCGGTCAGCATGACTGAACAAAGTTAGTAGTCCTTGAATGACAGTTGCTCAGCTGATTGTCGACATCAGTACCCATCTATGATTACTCCTCCAAGCAAACACACTTTGATCCGAAGACGGACCTGAATCCTGCATTACACAATGCTTTGCGCTATGATTGAGAGATTCCATGTGGTTCGTTGGCGCTTGTTGCATACACCATCAATACGTTCGAAAGGAAGGATGGTTCAACGAACAATTTAGGATTCAATATACACTGGGCAGCTCTGTTGGGGACACCTGCCCAGAAGAAAGGATGATATGATTGAAAAGCCTTGTAGTACTCTTTTTTTACCCCCCCTTGCAAATAGTATTGTTCATTTCATGATCACCGTGATCAGTGTGCTTGAGAATACTGTGCGGGTGATTTTGTTACAAACAGGTCATGTGTGTTGAACGGTTACCAGATATGGTCCTCTGTGCCTTTTTTCCTTGTTGCTTTGCGCTTGTCCATCAAGTGCTTCTGCGAAATATTGGCCTGTCTCCATTGCCCGTTGACCACACTCAATGTGCATTGCACAAATTCTCGCTGTGTCCGTGGTATCCATGGCATGTTTTGGTTTATATAGACCCTGCATTCAAAATTTGGTCAAGGTACGTCTCTTTTTCTCCGTCTTGTTTTTGATCTCTTTCGTTTGCCAGGGTCTCACGGTACTGCAAAATTACATTCCACAAGGAGGCTCTCACGCTCTCGTGACGGACTCTCATGGTCATGGCCTTCACTCAGGCTTTGAGAGTTGCCTGGGCCTGCTTGTTTGTGATTCCGAGCATAAAGATGTCATCTATGACTTGTCGCCCAAGGTATCTGATTTGCTCATGAGCCTGGCCACTTGTGATGACTTGGAGTGTGCATGTATGCAGCAACCTCACCCACTCACTGCCGTTCTGTCACCCTCGCCTTGCCGCAAGTGCATGCATGGCCAGTGGACCACTACCTACACCCACCACAACACAGGGGTTGGTTTGCAAGTCGAAGGCAGTTGCTACACAGCTGTACTTGGTGTGAACTCAGAGGTGGATGTATTACCCAGGACTGGACATGTGTATGGGCATAACGTAATTGGTACCACGGATATGGCAATTGCCTGTGTGGTCAAGGTACCTTTTCACCTACCTTTCTACCCACCATCTATCTATGGTTGTATGGGTCTAGCACAGATGTGCTTAGTTGTCCTACCACCAGCAAATGGGCTTTTACTTTTAAACACTCCTTTTGGAGGCTATGCTATACTAGATCATGTTGAGCAAGTCTTTGCCTATAACTATAGTTGGGAACAGTTGTCCTGTCCTGATCATCACAAGTTCTTAAGGAGAAACTCATTAATTTTGATTCCTACTTCTTTGCATGTATATTACCAAGTATGTGTGTTAGAACTTACATGTTATCAAAATTTCATGTCTAGCCATGACTTTGAAGCTTTGTATGCCAGGCTTCAATGCAAAGTTATGTTTCCATATACTAAGTTACACCAATCAACTCCATTGGGTTGGCTTGATTTATTTCCCTACCTTTTAGTACCTTTCCACTACAAAATCTTGTTTCCATCAAATACACAGAATGATTCTACTTCCCACACCTTGAATATAAATGTCAAGGGTGGGGGACGTGGTAGAAAGCAAAAAGCCTTGTTTACTGGATCTGAACTTGCTCCTTATATTGGCTGTCTATCAACTACTACCTTGAAATTGCCTATAACTGATATGTTTGAGTTTATGGGTCATTGGCCATTACAAGAAGCACATGCAAACATTAAGGACCCTGATAATGAACTTCTTGCAAGGGTCCCATTGAATGAATTGGTCTCTAAACTACCCAACATAATAGGTCGTGAAATTATATGCAGCTATGGTATGTTTGTGTCACAAAGAACAACCTCAGATCAGTTGATAGCACTTGCCAAAGAAATTTCAACTATTTCTATGTCACCCACTTCTCCTGTTAGTGTATTCAAAAGAGTCATAATTGAAAACAAGAAGCGAAAAATATGCAGTCCAGAAAGTAGTGATTTATCTGTATATGAATCCAAGTGTTTTCCACCATCACCACCATCAATAAATTTACAAAATAAAATAATTAGGGGGTTTTGTACTGACACTGCACCTAATGTTTTACAGGAACAAGGTTGTGCAGTTTGTGGTCAATTGATTGTGAATTCTATGGTGTCAGCTTTACTGAAAGAACTAACTTCTCATCAACTTTCTTGTCTTGTCTGTAGTAATTTGGGAGTAACCAAAAAGGAACGATCACATGACTCTGAGCCTTATGAAGAACTTTCTGGACCTGTGCTTGCCCCTGATTGTAATGTTGTTTGCAAGACTTGTTATATGTGTCTTAAAAAGGGTTGTAGGCCTAAGTATGCATTAGCAAACTACATGTGGTATGGTAAGGTGCCTCATCAGCTAAAAGGTTTAAGCTACATTGAAAAATTGATGGTCTCAAGAGTGCGTCACAACCGCTGCATTGTTAAGGTTTTGAGCTCTGGTTCACGTAAAATGATTGCTAATGCAATATCTTTTCAACATCCTTCTCAAAAAATATATGCTAGTCTTCCACCTCCACTCTCAGACATGGATGATGTTATAGCCATTGTATTTACAGGACCTGCACCTCCAACAGATGAAGATTACAAACGTATCCCTATGCTTGTTCGTCGTAGAAAAGTTTATGGTGCTTTGAGTTGGTTAAAAGTGAACCACAGAGATTATGCAGACTTAAATATCTCCTTGGAAAATTTGATGACTTATCCAGAAAATATTCCTCCTGTTGTTATTGAATATCAGAGATCTTTGGGTGAACGACCTGTAGAGTCACGTGCTGTAAATGATACTGGTTTAGATGATGGTACTTTAGAGGGTGTTTGTCCTTTAACAGTACATGGTGTTACAGGTCAAAATTTTACAGAACTTCCCTTGCATGCTTTAAAGGCTTTGGCTGCTCAACATTTACAACAAGGTGGTAAAGTTATGGCTATTGGAAGAGAGAACACACCTGAAACTTTGTGGAATAATGTCCAATTGTATCCTATGATTTTTCCTTGGTTGTTCCCTTATGGTCTTGGAGGGATTGGTCATAAAATGCATAAAGGGAAGATTTCTGACATTACACGCAAACGACTCATGCTAATGTATTATGACAAACGTTTTCAATTAGATGAAACCTTCTCATTGATTGCATTTAATCATGAGCAGATTAAAGATGCTACTACTAGTGGTTTCATTCTAACCAAAAGATCATCTTTCTCTGCAATCACAGACAGATTGTTTAACATAAATCCAAGTCTATTGAATGTGATTGCAGATAGGTTGCATAAGGGAGAGGTGATATCACCTAAAAGTGATGATGAAATCAAATGTTTTCAACTCATAAGAGATTTGGATGTTATAGGCAAGGATGTACAAGGATCCTTGACCACAAAACGGCAAATGCGTAATGAAATTTGGTCATTGATCACAATGAAAGGTGCACCTTCTTGGTATATAACTCTTTCACCTTCAGATGAAAAACATCCAATTTGTCTTTACTATGCAGATACAAAAGAGACTTTCACACCATCTTTTCTATCACAGTCTAATCATCGCAAACTTGTTTCTAGTAATCCTGTGGCAGGTGCTCGTTTTTTCCATCTTATGATTACCATGTTTATAAAACACATTCTAGGTGCCCATCTAATTGTTGGCAACAAACTATTTACTCCAGGATTAAATATCAACTATCCTCGGGGCTTTTATGGTGATACTGAAGCCTATTATGGTACAGTAGAACAGCAAGGTAGATTGACACTTCACATGCACATGTTGCTGTGGATAAAGGGCAATATATCTCCTCAATGAATGCGAGAGCTTATTATGGATCCTTCTTCTCCCTTTCAATATGAGCTTGTAAAGTATCTAGAGGCTTGTCATCAAGGTGAATTGCTTACACATACTGTTGAGCAGTTTAAAGAACAACTTAATGAAATGGAAATTCAAGAAGATTATAGAAAGCCAACTGAAACTTTGCCTACACCACCTCCACATCGTTGCATACAGTCCACAAGTCATACTTGTCAGTGTGAAAATTGTATTGCATATGAGAAATGGATTTCACAATTTCATATTGAGACTGATGATATTTTGGTGCGATCAAATGTACATTTATGCTCAGGATCTCAAACAAAACATGCTAATATTCAATCTACCATTCAATCTACAATTGGATGTTGCTCAAATCGATTGGGAATTTGCAAAGCAAGGTTTCCAAGATCAGTTTACAATCAATCCTTTGTAGATCCATCATCTGGTTATTTGAATCTAAAAAAGGGTGAATCAATGATGAATACATTTACCTATATGTTAACTTATTTATTTCGTTGTAACACTGATGTTACTAGTCTTTTGTCTGGCACTGCAATCAAGGCTGTGGTGGCATACATTTCAGATTACATTAGCAAATCACCATTGAAAACATATACTGTATTTGATACCATTCGAGGTGTATTTGAAAGAAATTCAGAACTCATGGGAGGAACTTTGGAAAGACAAGAAAAGGCTAGAAAAATCATGACTCAAATTGTCAATTCTTTAACCTCTAAGCTTGAGATTGGTGCACCATTAGCAGCCTTGTATTTGCTTCAGCATCCTGATCATTATACTGACCACAAGTTTGTTCCTTTCTACTGGTTGTCATATGTTCATGAGGCAAGAAAGGTTTGGCATGCTGATGATGCCCAAAATGTGGAAGATGATGATTCTTTACTTTTGAAACGTACAAAGAATAAAATTCAAGGTGTAACTCCTGTTTTTGATTACATTTATAGACCTGTACAATGTGATCATTTATGTCTTTATGAATGGATATGCATCTATGAGCGAATCACACTCTCTTGTAAACTTCAACGTAAGATAAACATCTCTCGAGAAAGCACTGATTTGAAGTCAGTTTTGTTGTTTCAAGATCAACACCCTTTGAGTGGTACACATGGTGTGCGTTTGTTGTCATCAAGTTTCATTTGGGTTCCTAATTTTATAGGTCCTTCTTTGTCTTGGTCAGATAAAGGTGATTGAGAATTCTATTGCTCAACCATGCTTGTTTTGTTTTCACCCTGGCATACAGGTCATGACTTAAAATCAAATCATCAAACCTGGAAAGAAGCCTTTACTTCCTTTAAGTTCAAACCTGGACATAGAGCAATTATGCAAAATATGAATGTCAAGTATGAATGTTTAGATGCACGTGATGACTTCTCTATTCAACGTCGACAAACGGCTCTACAACAGGGTATTGTTCCTATGTCTAATTTAGGTATTCCTGAAAAGATTATTGAAGAGGCCGAAAACAATGATGTCTTTGAAGCCAATGAAGTAATAGAACCAATGCTTATGAACTGCATTGGTCGTAAATCAGCAAAATGGGAATATGATAAAGGGATTATAGAAGAAATAATGACCAATTCTGGTTGGCTTGAAACTCTTCCTGATAATGTGTCTTACATTGAAGTTCCTGATGCTTTACAACTTGTAGACAATTTTGATGCTTCTCAATGGCGTGCAAAAGTAAATGAACTTAAAGCTGAGGTCATTGCACATACTAGGCAAAAGCATTTAGTAAATACTTCCTTTACTTCATCTGGGGACATGAAAGTTGTACACTCACTGTCATCCATAGTGGATAGAGAAGCAGAGGTCAAAATTGTTGATCAAAGTTATCTGTACAAATCCTATGTGGCTCAGGCTCAAGAGAACCAAATATTACTAGATGACATTGTTCAAAAGTATTGTTTAACTGAAGAACAAGAAAGAGCTTTTCGTATTGTTGCTAATCATGTCATATCAGAATCACAAGAACAACTAAAGATGTACTTGGGTGGAAAAGGAGGCACAGGTAAGACCCATGTTATAAAAGCCTTAACAGAGTTTTTTACAAGTACTAAGAGGGGGTCTCAATTTCTGATACTTGCACCCACTGGTTCTGCAGCTGCAAATGTGGGTGGACATACATATCATTCTGTTCTAGGTATTAATGATAAAAGGTCCACTAGCAGTGCATCTGTATCATTGATGAAAGAAAAACTAATAGGTGTTAAATATATATTTCTTGATGAAGTGTCTATGTTATCTTGTCATGATTTGTACAAAATATCAGCTCAACTAGCAAAGGCTTATAACAATTGTGATCAACCTTTTGGTGGTGTACACATGATTTTTGCTGGTGATTTTGCACAACTGCCTCCTGTACTTGGGGGTGAATCCAGAGCTCTTTACAGTGGAGTCATTGGAAATAAGATATACTCAAGTTTGACTCATTATGATCAGGAATCTGCTATAGGAAAGGCTTTATGGCATCAGATCACAACTGTTGTAATTCTTCGAAAAAATATGCGTCAAATAGCACAAACAAAAGATGATCATAGATTTCGTTCTGCATTGGATAATATGCGGTACAAAAGTTGCACAAATGAAGATATGGAATGTCTACGTGCAAGAATTGTGGGTCCTTTAAACTATCAGCCCAAACTAATATCAAAGAGTTTCAGAAATGTCTCAATTATTACTGCATGGAATAATCAAAAAGACAGAATAAATGAACTTGGTTGTGAACGGTTTGCTAAGGATACAAAACAGAATCTTATATCATTTTATTCAGAAGATCAGCAATTGGCTGATGTTGATATCCCAAGTGGTTCAAGGAAAAAAAGCATTGGTCGGAGAAATATTATTAATCTCTCTTATAAGGAACAACAAATTCTATGGAACTTGTCACCACATACCTCTGATCACTTTGCTGGCTGTTTAAAACTTTGTTTAGGAATGCCTGTCATTATCAAACACAATGATGCTACAGAATTGTGTATTACTAATGGTCAAGAAGCTACTGTTGCTGGATGGTGTTCAAAAACTGGCACACATAATCAACTGATATTGGATACACTTTTTGTAAAATTAAATAATCCTCCACAAGATATCCATATTGAAGGTCTGCCAAAAAACACAGTTCCTATTCCATTCACTATCAAGGATATTATTTGTATTCTTCCTAGTGACCAGTCTATTTGTATACGACGTAGACAAGTTCATGTATTGCCAAATTTTGCAATGACAGACTATGCATCTCAGGGAAAGACTAGAGAATATAATGTAGTGGACCTTGAACATTGTCAAACCCATCAATCCTATTATACTGCATTGTCACGAAGTGCTACTTTTGAAGGTACAGCAATTCTTCAAGGATTTGATTACAGCAAAATTACAGGTGGATTGTCAGGTTGGTTACGTAAAGAATTTAGAGAAATAGAACTACTAGATGACATCACACATATGCGCTATCTTGGTGTATTGCCTTCACAAGTTATTGGTCATAGAAGAAATACACTCATTACTAGCTTTAGGGAATGGAAAGGTTTGACATATATGCCCTATCAACTACACAAGGCTTTGAGATGGTCAACCAATGATGCATTGCATTCTGAAGATATTAACCTTGAATGGAAATTGGTAGATAGATCCAAGAAATCCAATGATGCCAGTCAATTAACTACCCAACATCTGATTGCTCAGGGTAGTACATCCATCAAATATTGTAACAAAACTGTGAAAAACATGAACCCTACTATTACTTCACTTGAAATGCTGGTACTTCCTTGGGATTCAGTAAACTGGAGCTGTGCATATGATTCTCTATTTGCAATGCTATTTGGAATATGGAATGAAAAACCAAGCTATTGGAATAAACATTTCAAATCACAAAGCATTTATTTGCAAGAACTTGTGAAACATTTTCAACAGGTTAGAATTGGTAATTGCTCTTTTATCAATGCTCGTGACAAGGTTAGAGAACTAGTTCATAATACCAATCCATCAGATTTTCCTATGGGTCATACATTTGCAAGTGTTAATGAATTGGCACACTTGCTTTTTGATACAGAATTTCCAACAGGCTGGATTTCTTGTCCTTCATGTCATCACAGACTGCTTCATAGCTGTGGAAATTCAGTTCATTTTTATATTCTTCCTGGTACTGGCAGATCAGTAGCTGAATGGATTGAACAACAATTTCTTGTTGATGATTCACCTATGTGCTCCATATGTGAATGTTCTTTTGTGGAGCGTATTCATTTGCCAAAAGTTCCACACATAATCACTATGGATGTCACTTCAATGCCTTCAACTTTTGTTATATCTGATGTTATCAAAATAATGGGTTCATCTAGAAACACTCTATTGAAGCTCAAAGGTATTGTTTATTTTGGTAACCATCATTTCACAATGCAAATGTTTGATACTGCTGGTTGTGTTTGGTTTCATGATGGTCAGTTAAATGGTGGAAAAATCATGCAGGTGTCTTCAACTAGTAAAAATTCATTAAATTTCTGTGATGGCAAGAAAGCACTAGTTGCAATATATTGTTATTAACTTGTGTGTTGTTTGGACTCGTACTGCCACTTGTTGGCCCACTTTTGCTAGTGAGTTGTTCCCACGATTATGGGGGTGGGAGAAACCTTGTCAAGCAAGGTAATTCTTGATGTAGGCGCAACAAATTGACCATCCACGATAAACAATGTCGCATCGTAAATTGGAGGCCATGTGACCGAGCGAGTGATCGAAGATGATTACTACTGAAAAACCGGAACTGTTTGACTAGATTGCAAATACGGGTTGTGAAAGTGAGAAGTAAATTTGGGCCAATTGGGAAAATAGAACGCGGGTCTTGATCTGCAGAGTCGAGGCGAATGAATTGAAAGTCTCGACGTCACGATGCATAGCTGACATACGTGTCCGTCAAAGGCACCTCAGAATCACAGATCTCCCAAACACCAGGAGGTTGAGACACTGAGGAAAGATAAATCAGTCGTTTAAAAGAAACACAGACGACTCACTGTTGCCAAAAAACGTGGCCGATAAATACTCGTCTGGAAACGACCAACTCGGAGAGTTGAACAAACTGACGTAGAAGTTGACACCAAGCGATGCTGAACAGACATACCACGAATGGAAACACCAAAGGAATAACAAACAAGCTGTCTGAAGGTGTGATGAGTCCCCAATTCTGGGAAGAGACGAAGAAAATGATTCGCCCCGACTCCCTAGCACAGGATCGAAGAAAAGGAGCTCAAGCACCACCCCTAATCGGCTCGTTCCGGTAAACGACGATACGTGAAGCATTTTCCGTCCACAAACCTGGAACCTTAATTGGGTCCAGGAATTGATCTTCAAGGGAGCCATAAGGGAGAGAGAGGGGTCGCAACCCCCAACTCTCCCACGGGCGTCTGATTTTTTCTCCCATGCATTAATGGTTTGGCAACAGACCTGTCCCCTCTGGGTCCAGGAATTGTTATTATCTTCGGACGTCGCAGGGTGACGCAGATGGAGAACAAATGGAATTGCGTAGCTATGCGTACATGGTGTGTGGTGTGAACTAGCTATGCAGTGGGGAGAGAGCGGTAAGGAGAGAGCGGATAGAGAAGGGCGGGTGGGAGCGCGGAGCGCTCGCCAGCAACCAGCAATGACGAGAACCTGTGCATTGTGTGAGCTGCGATTCCCGGCAGTAAGGAGTGGAGATGGACGATGACGCATGCGGCGAGCGAGATGCCCAGGGACTAGGAGGAGGAGAAAAAGGACTTACTGGGGCAGATTAGCCTCGAACGGGTGGAAGAGTAAAGCGTAAGAAAGATTGCTGGAGGTCTGGGCTGGGTTGCATGTAGGGTGCGAGAATCTGGGCGTGACGGCGGAGATATACGAGGAAAGCGTCGCTGGCCCAG
>JBBPMW010000585.1:379-16297 GCA_038090535.1 Tylopilus alboater | reverse complement strand
CCGGGTCCCCGACGCTATTTATCTGCGAAGGGGTGACATTGATGGGCTATATTCCTGGCGTCATCGATTCCGGAGATATGAATGTCTCACCAGCATTATTGTTGAGTGCTTTGTCCACTCCTCAATAAATACGCTCAAGTACTTCGTTCATGTTTAGTTTCTTTCAAATTTATTCCTCGTTGTCTCAATCTACCGCTAGGCTCACTGACACCTGACCGCAAACGTTCGGAACATATAAAGACGAGAATATTTGCTGCCAGGGGATGACAGGGCATGTTTCCAATCGAAAAAAGATGGTCGAGTACTACGCCGTACGGCCTGGAATCTGTCCCTCAGATCTCAATCGCACTATCTAATCTGGGTCCTACGCGAGCCTTTCCGAATAAATATTTTCCAACTAGATGCCAGTCGATATCATATGTTCACAGCTAGCTTCACGAAAGAAGCCTAAGCGTTGGGAAGGAAAACATGTACCATGATAACGAGAGAGAAACCAGAAGTCAGAGCATAGATGACTAAATTGAAGCGATGTGGTTGGCGTATGCAAGGTATCGTCCGAGATGCAAAGTAAACTATAAAACGTCCAGTATGCGTACGTTCTCGAGAAGAACACTCAAGGGTACGTCCTCCTGAATCTGTACGGTAATCGCGCTGTCGGCAGCGACTCGCCTGTACACCACGGAACGTCGACGCGTTGACGTCAGCGACAACAAGAGTGCACCGAATGGCTGTCTAAGATGAGCGATGAGCCGTAATGCTCGCGTCTCTCTGTCCATGGGGATCACCTCGATACGAGTAGGGGGTGATGGCGAGTCGCATCCAGGAAGCAGCAGGGAATCGTCTACTTCTTCGTCAGAAGTGTCTTCATCGTCTGGACCCGGGGAGGATGGCTCCTCAACATCATCCTCCATGAATGCCCCGGTCTGCATGTCCTCGCGGTCAAGAAGAGCATCCAGCCAGGGGTGAACGAGATACAGTGAATTTGACCGAGATGGATCCTGTCTCGTCTTGATCTCTACCACCCCGAAGACAGAAGTTTCCACACGATAAACACGGCCCGAACCTGTGCGGAAAGGCTCGAGAGGTGGGAGTTTGAATGCGATGCATGGGAGTTTCATCCGACTTGCCGCGAACCAAGGTGCGGGGAGGTCGTTGAGACGGTCGTATAGCTTCAGAGCGGAGTCAAGGTCGAGAGCGGAGGTGCGCAACGTGGCGATAATTTTCTCCATTCTGGCGTCCCTGATCGGTGGCGGAACGTGTAACGAAGCTGACCGGTTGAATACGGAGATATCGGCAGGCAAGCAACTATTGTAACCGCCGGAATGCCCGGTCCATGCGAGGATACTTGCGTCTCCGGACCCAGCAAGAATGTGCGCCAGGAGTCGTCCTAGTGCGTTCTCCTCTTCGCCATAGATTGCTGGTATGCCAGAGACAGAGAAAATACCAAGCAACGAGTATGCCGCGTCTTCTACGAATGTTGTCTGCCGCGTCGAAGCCAGACGTAGCTTCTCCCGAATGCTGCTTAGTCCCGGACGAAGTGCCTTCAGGCCCTGTGCAGACACCCCAGTGGCTTCTTCCATCTCCCTGATGATTTCAGTCGACTCTTTGTGGTTAAAAACGTTCAGGTTGAGATACGGAGTCCAGTCTTCCGTGTAGAATTGGATGACTTTGGCTGCAACATATTCCTGCAACGTCCAAGCGCGAGTATTCCAAATGCTCCGCACAAGAGCGCCAAACTCCGCCAAGGAGTGGACACCTCGGAGGAAGACAATCATCACGGCCGAGTGACGATACCACTTGAACATGGCAACCAACGCCTCCTGGAGCACGAAGTGATCCTCCTTGTTAATGCAGCAAGTATCACTCCATGCCCATGTGAATCCGGCTTCTCGAGCGATCCTGCAGAACATTTGCAGCTTCTCGTGAGTCGGAGATTTATCGAGGTCATATACCGCTGTGCGCATGACCAGCTGGAACAACGGTTCGTTCTCTTCCCACTTGTGCGACAGCATCACGTATCGGAAGAACTGTTTCACTTCACGCTTGATGCGACGGCGGTCGACATGTGTCGTCATCGATGACACAAGCTTGTTGACGATTGGCATGGACATGAATGCAGCTTCCTGCTCGTCTTTGTTCTGGAGGCGACCTGTGGCTGTGTCGATGAGCACACGTGGCGAACGTCGTAAAGTCCGTTGAACAATTCTGCGAATCATCGCTCGTGTGCTGGATGGGCTGACGTACTGGCCACGACGCTCTATTGTTAGGTTAACAAATCATCTTTAACACAATACCGAGAATACAGCTCACCACGAATCTGCTGGTCAGGGGATTGTGCGATCTTTGAGAGCATCACCTCGATTGCTTGTATCGCATCGTCATAACGTCCTACAGCATGCAAAGCCGCGCGCTCCGCCTCGTAGCCCCATGGTGACGATGGATCAAGTGCGACCGCCTGATGATCCCACATCGACATGAGGAGATTTGCGCCAGACAATGGAACTAACCTCATGTGCATTGTCTAGTGCGTCTTCCCATAACCCCTTTGCTGTGTGAACTTTGCTTTGAATGATGAAGAAGCCTTGGGTATCAGCGGGTTCTATGGATAGCGCGGCTGAATAGTGTTTAAGGGCTTCGTTCCGTTGCTGATTATCCATGGCTGCATCTCCGAGTCGTTCTAGGTTTTCGCGGCAGCGGCGTTTAAAGTCTGGAGGGAAACGGTCACAAACACGACCTGCATGGTATGCACGAACTCACCTAGAACCCAATTCTCATCCCCCACTAATTTGTCCGCGAGTTCATGAAAGCACTCAACAGCGTCTACTGTGCGGTCGACTATTTGGAGGCCGTCACAAATGGTTCGATAGATCATGGGCCTCGGAACCTTGAACTTCAAGCTACGAGTTGATGTTATAACAAATGTTAGCGGGATCAATGCTTACATGACTCGCGGCAGACAAAGTATCCTTCCATGAACCATTCCTTAAATTTACTTTTGCCCACTCCATCAACACCCTCTTGCAGCTCCGCTGAGATGATGGATCCAGCGTTACTACCTAATGATTCCGCGTCAATAAGAATGGACCCACGAAGGACGGTGAGTACATACCTGGTTCGCATCATCCAGAGCGTCCTCCCACAACCCGATTGCCATATAGGCCTTGCTTCGTTTAATGAAAACGTGTGGGATCGGGAGGTTGAGGGACAGTGCGGCCGAATACCGAGTAATGGCATCCTCGTGTTGCCGCGCATTTGCAGCCACATCTCCGAGGCGTTCCAGCTTTCTGGTGCAACGTTGCCTGAAAACTAAAAGAGGTTCATCACAAATACTGCCGGTGACTGCAAGCATGACCGCTCACCCATAACCCATTTTGCCTGCTTATCGTGCATGGTTGTCTTCCTTGTCAATTCATTCACCATTTGGAGAAAGCACTCGCTAGCATCCAATATACGGTCGATCGTCTCGAGACGTTCACACAAGACTTTGTATGTCATGAATCTTGGGGCTGCGAACTCCAGAGCAGCGGTAGAGTATTAGGCCCAGGAAGGATATCGCAAAAAGGAAAACACTTACACCACCAGCAGCGGTCAAAGCGTCTTTCCACGGGCTACATATTAGGGTTACTTTCGCCCACTCGCTCAGGAGCGATGAGAGGACAGGTAAGCTAGCATTTGAATCCCCAGAGTTGGCGTTTGAATCCTTGAGTGCGAGGAGGCATCGTTGCATGAAATCTGCGGAAATTCTGAACTCACCACAACTAAATAAGTGAATTTGAACTCACCGGAAACCCACTTGGTCATGACTTCGCTCACATAGACTTCTTCGCCCAGAAAGTCTACCATCTCCAGAACGGCCTCAGCCGCCTCTTTCACACGACCGGCTGTACACAGGGCTTCACAAAGTTGACAACGGATATTGACGGGAAGCTTATCAAACTTGCAACCGGGCATCTGTCAAAGATGACGATTAATTTTGATGCATTGTGAGATAGTGGGGAACCTTACCAGTGAGACCAGCCAGAATGCTTGACTCATATGGTGTCGCATTTCCTCTTGCATACTGACAAACGATAGTTCACGCTCGGACAATGCTGTCGCACTTTCCAACGATTCCATCGCACGCTGGAACAATTGTATTGCACTGTCGTAGTCTCCAGTCTCCAGACGCGAGTTTCCAAGGAGAAGGTGTATACATGCCTGCTAGACATGTCACTGGCGATATTCGGCATGTAGTAACCTAACGTACCTGAACTATATGGCATATTGAGTTAAACTGCACCGTATCGATGAGGTCGTCTATGCGGGCAATCGCATCATCATGCTCTCCAGCCATGAACACAATGATAGCCTAGGCAATATGGGCAGCTGAGGACGTTCGAATGTACGAGACACCCACTTTGACCAAAAGGAGGAAGCCGAAGTGAGATGAGTGGATTTGCTCGAATGCGATGTCGCACGTCCGATACGCCTTGTGTTTTTCCGCCATGCCGACAAGTGCCACACTCTTCGCAATATAGCCGATGACAGATGGCTGAATTTCAATAGACTTGATTAAAAATGAACTCGTCAGTGCTAGTCCGTGGGAAAGCAGAGACTACGAGACCTTTTCGGCATCATCAATCGCAGCGTCCCACTTTTGCAAGCGTGCACGGACGAGAGCTCGACTATGGAGCGTATGATGGCTTACGCTCTGAGACGCATCAATTGCTGTGGTCAATAATGCTTCCGTAATCTCGAGTTGATCGTGCTTCCACGAATCGAGCACAGCATCGTCAATCAAAATGTCTGGCTCCTATGTACAGATGATCGGAGCAAGAAGGCTGTTCAGATATACTAAATTCAACGAGACACGATACTCACAGTGATTTGGGATAACTGTTTGATAGTGATGTTCGCTTGCTCGGAAAATACATCGGTACCCATTGCGATAAAGCGGTCGTCTGGTGAGAGTGCGAATAACTCGACATCTTGAGGGAGTTTGGTGAGACCGAGCAGGGCATGTGTAGAAGTGTCCCAAAGCGTGATGCTATCTCCTGCAGAGAATGCGATGAATTCCTCGTGCTGTGACAGGGCAATGCACGAGCCGTGGCCGCAATAGGGAACTTCCCATTCCGAGATTGTTGATCCGGTAGATGCCTCAATCTGCTTGATTTTATTGCCAGACGCGAAAAAAAGGTGATAGCTGGACCAAATGAGGTGAGCATTGTCGCACTCGGAGAATTCTCCGCGTATGTCCAGGAGCAAGTGGCCATCGTTGCTGTTGTAGATTCGAATAGATTCCTCGGTGACTGTCGCGATTTGATCGCCCCCGGGGGAGTATTTCGCTGCCGTCACCGCCTCCGCGCTGTGATCGAGGATGAATACTCGTTCTGCCGTTGCAACGTCCCAGATTGAAGCTGTGCCGTCATCCGATGCGGCGACGAGTCGAGTCGAGTCGGGCGAGAAATCGACTGCGTTGATGTGGTCGTCGTTCTCCCAGTGCGAGAAGACTTGTTTGCAGGTCTTTGTATCCAATACGATGGCGTGGCCGTACTCTGTTCCCACGCCGATCCATCCCCCGTTCTTGGACACAGCGAGACACATGATAGTCTGCGATACGGCCATCGTTGCGATTTGCTCGCCGTCGTCCATTCGCCATACTTCAACCCCCTCTCCGCAGCCCACGAGATACTCGCCATTCGCGGAGAACGTCGTTGCATACAGGCAGCCATCGAACTTGATTTTAATTGGTGGGTCACGGCGTTCTTCTCCAGCGATCAGCATTAGTGCGCACTCCATCTTGTCAGCACGTACTGGTCATTCTCGGCGGCATGGTCATCAAAAATGCAGCAGGCCAGTGATGAGAGTCAGGGAACAAGCCCTGGTTCGTATCCCTTCTTCGCTTTGTATACACGTTCACCGTCACGTTATCGCCTCGTGTTTTCGCCTTGGGCTTGTTCGGTTAAGGCAACTGAGGAATAAACATGCATACGACCTGCGAGGCCGTCAAGTCGCCACCCGTAAGTTCATGAGGCGCTACGCTTCAGGTCGACCGCGTATTTATCTGCTCGACGAACGCAGGAAAACCAGTTGCCCTGCAACACATTTGGGGCCTTCTTCTCGTCCACTCTATGTCCTGGTAAGGGAGATAACGTATATCCTGCTCTAAGGAGATATAGTAGCTGATCATCATCTGCAGGGATGCGGCGATTGCATCCTGATTTGGGCGACATGTTTCACACATGTACATAACTGACGGGATAGGGCAGGGAGCCCCATACGATATATCACAAGAGATAACCAGATCAAACTTGAATCTATTACGGATATCGATCAGAGTGACTATTTACGTGTACTTGTGCAAAAGCTGATTTCCCTGAAGTCAGGCCCCGACGCCCAGCGCAGGATTGCCCAAGAAAGACTACTACCTTGTCCAAATTATTCCGTTCTTATACAAATACCTGTGATAGGTAGGTTTGACAACAGATCGCTTCCAAGATAATCGTCGCAGGGTAACGAAAGGGGAGGATAGTTAACTATTATCCCGTTATGCAACTATACTAGGTGTGAGTCGGTTTGGCTTAGATACGCCGAGTATCACCTGCAGTCTCAGTCTCAATCTCAGTCGCAGCTGCATATGCGGCGCCAGGGTTTGCTGCCGGACCATGACTCATCAAGAAGTTTCCAACAGTTCGAAACAATATCCGGACGCGATGCTTATTAGTATATAGACACCTGATGGCTAAATTGAAGTGGCATGATGGTCGCAAGGTATCGTCCAAGATGCAAAGTAAACTACAAAACGTCCAGTATGCGCACATTGTCGAGAATATCAGCCAAGGGTACGTTCTCCCGAATCTGCACAGTAGTCATATTGTCCACCGAGACCCACCTGTACACCACGGAGCGTCGACGCGTCGACATCAGCGATAACAAGAGTGTCCCAAATGGTTGTCCAAGGTGAGCAACCAGCCGTAACGCTCGTGTCTCTCTGTCCACCGGGACCGTATCCATTCGAGCTCCATTCGAGCGGGGGGCGATTCGCGTGAGGGAAGCGGTGAGTAGTAGTCTTCATTTCCTCGTCAGAGGTGTCTTCATCGTCTGTGCCCGCAGAGAACGGTTCCACGATGTCATTCTCCACGATTGCGCCAGTTTGCACATCTTCGCGATCCAGGAGAACATCCAGCCACGGGTGAACGAGATACAGCGAATTCAACCGAGAAGGATCCTGTCTCGTCTTGATCTCCACCATCCCGAAGACAGGTGTTACCGTGCGGTAGACACGGCCTGAACTTGTTTGAGAAGGCGAAAGAGGTGGGAATTCGAATGCGGTGCATGCAAGTTTCATTCGGCTTGCCGCGAACCAGGGTGCGGGAAGCTCGTTGAGGAGGTGGTATAACTTCAGGGCTAAGTCAAGGTCAAGTGCGGAGGTGCGATGTAATGGGCCGGTTGAATACAGAGATATGAGCAGGCATGCAACTATTGTAACCGCCGGATTGCCCTGTTCATGCAAGGATGCTCGTATCTCCAGATCCGGCGAGAATGCTGCTTAATCCTGGGCAAAGTGCTACCAATTGCTTGGAAGGCACCCCAGTGGCTTGCTCCATCTCCGAGATAATTTCAGGCGATTCTTTATGGTTGAACGTGTCCAATCCTTCGTGTAGAAGCGGATAACCTTGGCAACGACATGTTTACGCACGAGTGTTCCAAATGCTCCTCACGAAACGAACACCTCGGAGGAAGACAATCGTCATGGCCGAGCCATGATACCATTTGAACATGGCAACCAATGCCTCCTGGAGCACGAAATGATCATCCTTGTCAATGCAGGAAGTATCACTTCACGCCAAATTGAATCCGGCATCCCGAACGATCTTGCAGAACATCTGCAGCTTGTCATGAGTCGGAGATTGTTCCAGGTCGTACACCGCTGTGTGAATGACCGTTGACATGTTGGAACAACGGTTCATTCTCTTCCCACTTGCGTGGTAGCATGCGTCGACAATCCACTCGGATCCCGTCGGGTCCTGGGACTAGGCTTCCAGGCGCCGGTAGAGTGTTCCATCCCGAGAGCACGTGCGTCCCGACAAGGATCACCAGTACTTACCCAGACAAGCTAGGTTACAATGGTGCACACTGAGGACTAAATGGTCCCTGACGCAGGGGGTGCGGGTCCGGTACGACGGTTTGTTTCTCAATGCGGCCCCGAGGGTACACAAAAGCTGGGCTGGGCGAGAGCGACCTAGAACCTGGACGGGTTCATCGATGCCTGGTCGTAAAGCGAGGAATGCACATGTCTGAGAAAGAACGAAAGAGCACCTCGAACACATGATGGCATTGACGAGCTCCAGAGTTGCGTCGCGTGTCCTAAAAAGGGTCTCCATGAGAGTTGCAGAGTCGATCGGACAGATCGCAGAACAATACAGCTATACGAGGCATTAAGACGGACCCGAAGGAAACCTCATGGGCATGATGCCCACATAGTCACAATTCAGTATAGTATCTGTATGTACTGCATCGAATCACCTCAATCAATGCGTCCCATCCTCAGTACTTGATCTACAACACAACATCCATGTGGGCAACGTGAGCGTAATGGTAACTTTTCTTGATCCTAGTTGATGCTGATCTACCGTGAGTCCAACTACGCAAGTTCAAACAAAGTACGCGCACCGGTACATTGGCGCTCCCAGCGGAGGATTCAGATGTATCCTTCACTTCTTCCAACTCGAAGGAAATGAGTTGTCACGACAAGTATACTATCACTAGAAAAAGACATACGGGGCCTGTCTCGGTCGGAGCTGCAGCGCCTTGTCTATCGTGTGAGGTGTCCTGATCCGAATTGCTGAGCCTGGTAGGAAATCCATTCTGTAAACTCTGTCGAGTGATTGCGAACAAACTTGACGACCAACGAACCTTTGGTTGATCGGCGGATCTTGCGACCATTCGCTGAGATGATGTATTAGACACAACCGCATCCGATCGTCCACCGAAGCACTCGTGCGCGCACGCGCTTACTCACAAACATCTCCGGAGGCCCCCCATTTGTAGCATGCACTCTCGTTGGAGGCTTGGAACGAGAACGAGGATCCACCGGGCCGGCCTGACGTAACGTTCCAGAATCTGAAAGTCGTTCAGGCGTATCCAAAGCTGGCGGGTCCATGTTACTCTGCTTTGTCCTCGTCTGTACCACACAGTGAAGGAATCAGTGCGATGCTTCTGGTGACACGATAACGAAACCCTACTGATGGTTGGTTGTCGTTGTGGCCACTCGAGGTCGAAGGCTGTTCGTTTTCTTGTCCTTGGTGGCCGGTTGATGCCTAAAATAGTGTGTCAACGCGATGGCTATTCACCGTACACGATGCGTACTTTGATGACGGCAGATATACTTTCGATGATGATTATCCCGCCCTCTCCGCCAATTGCAAAAAACCGGTCATCCGGGGAGAGTGCGATTGAATGTATGTCTTTAAGTTCGGGGCGTTTGATGTGACCGATCTGGCGGTGATCCGACCCGGACATGTCCCAAAACGTGACGGAAATGGGTGCTGAGCATGCAATAAATCGTCCATGTCCTGCCACGGCAATGCCACGCGACAAGTAAGGGGTATTGGGAATTAGCCATTCGGTGAGGTCAGTGGATGGAAGTTTGATTTTCTGTATTTTACCACCAGATACGATGACGAGTTGTTCATCTGACCAGAGGAGACCAGTGTTGTAAAACGAGGTTACATTCACCCGGATGTCCACGAGCAACTTGAAGAGGCCGTCCTTGTTGTCGTAGACTTGAACAGATTTTTCGGTGGCTGTGGCGATTTGATCGCCTTGAGGTGAGTATTTCGCCGCTATCACACCACCCTTGTGGTGGAGGGGACCAGCAACTCGTTTGCGAGTTACGATGTCCCAGATGGTCACTGTGCGGTTCGCGGATGCTGTGACGAGTCGATTCGAGTCAGGCGAGAAATCGACGCCGTGGATGGTGCTATTATCGACCCTGTGCGAGATGACCTTTTCGTGTGTCCTAGTGTTCCACACAACCACGTCGCCCCAGGATGTCCCCGCAGCGATCCATCTACTATCTTTTGAGATAGCGAGACACCGAACACTCCCTACCGACATTGAAGCTGTTTGTTTGCGGTCTTGCATCCGCCACACTTGGACCTTGTCTGATCCGCCGCTCAGGAGATATTCGCCATTCGCTGAATATGTTACCGCCCATATGGAACTATTGCCAGTGTCGATTTCAATTGGTGGGTCACGGTGTTCTTATCTAACGATCAGCATCAACGCAACACCATTTCGTCAGCACGCACTGGCCATGGTTGACGACATAGAAAGAAGTGACATGATACAGCAGAGCAATGGGGGAAGTCAATGAGAAACATAAAGCTGTGGCATAGCATTACATACAAGCTTCCCCTTATAAGTATTTTCGGCGCTTGCTCACGGAAAGGTCGGGCTGTCCGATGGTATCTCCACGACGCACCCACGATCATTATCCGTCACCATGCGATGCTATGTTTAGTGTGGCATACGGCATCCTGTTTCTTGAAGTTCCTCTGGATGCTAGCGGTCCGGGACGTTGTTGCGGCGGTATGGGTTCATTCAGACCTGGGGGACCCATCACGAAAACGGCTGGAGAGCATTGAGATGTGCATGATGGGTGAGCCGCTTGCGCTCAGAGGTCCCTGACTAGCTGATGGATTTCGAGTTGGTCGTCGACGTCGAGGTGGACACACCGTACACGGCGGCATGGTGCTCGGTATTGCCAGCGCGGGTGCAAACCATGCCGCCGCCGCAACCCATACCGCCATACCCGTACCCGTGGTGAGTTCTAGTTGCGAGAAGTCAGTGGTCTGATGAAAGCACGATTAATATTGAAAGCACGTCGTGAGCACAAAGTTGGATGAGGCCTAGCTGGGCATTGAGGTATCCAAAAGCGTGACGGTACGGCGTCACCATGTCTTGAATGTAGAGGTGCGGCGGGAACAGTGCATGAGAAACGGCCGTTATTGGATGCTACTGGTAGGAGGTGTGTTTTCGACCAGAGAAGTCCGGTATTATAACGAGCAAGTTCGATACTTGGACTGGACTGGTGGCCACCGGGCAAGCCGTCTACAAGTTCTTAGTTGTGACTGTGACTTGTTCTAGCGCGACTCGGAGCTTCAAGCGACCGAGTCGGACTCGCCCGCGTCCGATCATCGTTCTCGTCGAACTTCAAATTCTCACGTCGATTTGTTCTTTTTGCTTCTTCGGATGTATTCTAGGTGTGTTTTGGCTTCAAGGTGGAGGTCGGTAGGCCGGTTTTTCCCGCTAGGGTCTCATCTATATAAGATGGTACATTTGAAACAATCCGTTTCCTGTCCCAGAATTCTTCCCCCGCGGTAGAAAAAAATGGAGTCGTCCACGTCAGCTATTCGACTGGTAGTTCTATTACCGCTCACAATTGTCACTCTGCAAATAATTCGACGGATTCTTCGGAATCGCATCGAGAGGAAAGGTTATCCTCTCCCCCCTGGCCCTACCCCACTTCCACTCCTGGGAAGCGTTCTCTCTGTTGACGCTCACCGGGCGTGGTTGACGTTTACACAATGGCGGGCCAGGTTCGGTGAGTGTAGTACATAACAGGAGTGCGCGCTTCTGAGCGTTTCTAGGTGATATAATGTACATCCGACTTTTGGATGCCGACGCCATTGTGCTGAGCTCCACTTACGTCGCCACGGAGCTCCTGGAAAAACGATCACGGATATATTCTGATCGTCCTTTTATTGCAACTGCTACTGCCCCGTGTGTCTCACGAACGTTCTCAGGCTGGATGACTCGCTGACTGATATCCTTTCAGCTATTTTGATTTCAACTTTGCTTTATCGCGGTACGGTGAACATTGGAGGTTGTGCCGGCGAATTTTCCAACAGACATTCCATGCCCATGCTGCCCTCCGCTTTCGCCCTATGCAGCTTCGCAAAGCCCGACAATTGGTTGTCAGCATGATTGACGATCCTGACGAGTATCCATCACATTTTTCGACGTAAGAACATTCATTTGGCTCGTAATTAGTTTGCATTTCAATGCCCCGGACCCACGCAGGTTTTCTGCCGCGGTAGCGTTGTCTGCAGTGTATGATTACGATTCGAGTCCTCGGAACGACCCCATGGTATCGATCGTCGATAACTTCCTCCGAGTTGCCGTGCCGGGTTTGTCACCCGGAAAGGTATTCCTCATTATTGCGTTCCCTTTTTGTAGGTCCCTTTGGTTGAATCACGAAAACGATTATACTGAAGGTATTTGGAAAGTACTGCACACACCTGACTGGCTTCTCGGATCATGGATAAGACGTGGGATAAACGAGGCATATGCCTGCAGGAACGAGTTGGTCGAGACGCCATACCGATACGTCCAGGAGCACATGGTAAGCTTTGGGTGTACTGGAAAGCAAAGAAGCAATGTCAACGAGGTACTGCTGCTGTAGGAATCCAAAAACCACGTGAACGTTTCAATGGTATCGGATCATACCGCTCGGATGGAAAAGATGGATGGTTCATATCGTTCTGAATACGAAACGGCTCTCAAGCACGCTTCCGCGACCACTTTGCATGGTAAGATCTCGCTGATGCGAACAAATGCGGGTCGAATCTTACCAATTGTCTACACAGGTGCCGCAGATACTGTCTGTATAGGATCCATCGAGTACGAGTGCATTACTTACTAAACCCACAGACCAGTGCAGCATTGATGACATTCGCGCTTGCGATGGTCGAGAACCCACACGTGTGGAAACGTGCTCAAGCGGAAATCGACGCTGTCGTGGGCACGGACATGCTCCCCGAGTTTGATGACAGACCGTCCTTGCCATATGTCGACGCAATCATGCGAGAAGTATTCAGATGGAGACCAGTTTTTCCCCTAGGTGCGCGTTGGGATCAAACATCCTTTCCGATTCATTCCTAACCATCCTCAAGGTGGCCCGCACGCGGTCACGCAAAGTGATATTTACAAAGGTTACTACATACCAAAAGGTACGTGCTATGCGTGTATGCTATCTCCTTGTAGTACTGAGTGTTCCAATAGGGGCAATCATCCTCGTAAACGCTTGGTACGTTCTTCATGCCCCCGCGAGCATCTCCGCAGCGCAATTCACTATTCCTGTAGGGCAATGTCACGCGACGAAGCTCGGTATCCCGAGGCAGACAAATTCATGCCCGAGAGGTTCTTGAATGCGGAGGGGATGTTGACAGACGATGATCCCGGCGAGTTTGCCTTTGGATTTGGGAGGCGACGATGTCCAGGTAGGCCACGACACCCGAACACATGTCATCTACTCACACAAGGCCCCAATTATCGTTTTCAGGTCGTCATGCCGCGGATGCATCCGTCTGGAGCGCCATTGCGACGATGCTGGCCACCCTTGATTTCAATCTTGCAAGGGATAAAGATGGAAATGACATCACGTTCAAGGCGACATTCACGAGCGGAGCTACTGAGTATGTCCGGACAGTGCCGTACTTTGGTTTTTGATGCTTTTTCTAAATGATTCCAGGCACCCTAATCCTTTCCCATGTCGACTCACCCCTCGCGCGCACGTTAGCAAGGAATTGTTGGATAATGTTCCCCAAAAATGATGTATGTGATTGATCAGTGCGAGTCGATTCGCTTGCAAGAGTCCGTGCTTGTACGGCTGCTTTTGTGGGTGGGAGTAATGAAGTCGTGACTAAACTTTACTTGTCAGATGACGTTCGCAAAGGGAAGCCCGGATGTCGGAATAGAAGATCATTTACGATACTCCCAACATGTAGAGGACCCGTGCGAAGGGCCAAAACGTGAATGAATAGATCAAACCGACGTGGTTGGTGTTTGTCGCTATCGTCTGACGAGTACTACAGAACGTCTAGTATGCGTATGCTATCGATAAGGTCAGCTAAGGGGATATTCTCCTGCAGTTGCGCAGTGTGATCGTGCTATCCGCCGCGACCCGCCTGTACACCGCCGCGCGTCGACGCGTCGACGCCAGCGTGAACAACAGTGCACCAAACGGCTGTCCGAGACGGGCAACGAGCCGTAACGCGCGTGTCGGTGTCCATATGAGCAGCCGGTGGTACTTCGAGTTCACGAAGAAGGAATCGACTTTGTTCTCCACGTCAGACATGTCATCATCATCGTCTATATTCCGCAAGCATGGTTCTGCAAAGTCGTCTTGGAAATCTTCGTCGTCCATGTCATCGTCCACGTCGGGCGAGAACGACTCCGCAACGTCATCCTCCAGGAACGTGCGGCTCTGCACGCTGGCATGCTCGCGGTCGAGGAGAGTATCGAGCCAGGGGTGAGCGAGACACAAAGAGCTCAGCCGAGACAGATCTTGTCTTGTCTTGATCTCCACCGTCCCGAAGACAAGGGTTTCCACGCGATAAACACGACCTGAATTTGTTCGAGGAGGCGAAAGATGCGGGAGTTTGAAGGCGATGCATGGAAGTTTCGTACGACTCGCCGCGAACCAGGGTGCGGGAAGGTCGTTAAGCCTGTCGTATAGCTTCTTGGCCGAGTCAAAGTCGAGGGTTGAGGCGTGCAATGCGTTGACAGTCTCCTCTATCTGGGCGTCCTCGATGGGTGGCAGGAGGTGTGAGGTAGCCGGCCGGCTGAATACGGCGATATGAGCAGGCAGACAACTATTGTAACCTCCTGACTGCACAGTCCATCCGAGGATGCTCGTGTCTCCAAATCCAACAAGAATGTGAGTCAGTAGTTGCCATAGCGCATCCTCTCCTCCACCGTAAATTGCTGGTACGCCGGCAACGGAGAAAATACCAAGCAATGAGTACGCTGTATCTTCTACCAAAGTCGTCTGCCGCGTCGAAGCAAAACGTAGCTTCTCCCGGATGCTGCTTAATCCCGGACGAAGTGCCATCAGTTGCTGTGCAGATACGTCAGTGGCTTTCTGCATCTCCAAGATGATTTCAGGCGATTATTTGTGGTTGAAGGTGTCCAAGTTGAGATACGGTGTCCAGTCCTCCATGTAGCAGCGGATAACCTTGGCAGCAATGTATTCCTGCAATGTCCATGCGCGGGTGTTCCAAATGCCGCTCATGAGGTCACCGAGCTTCGATGGGGAGCGAACACCTCGAGAGGCTGAGAGGCCGAGTGCCTCAATGCTAAGCGCTGAGCACCTGCGATGGTGCAGAATACGTCGACTGCAACTCAGAAGTTGCAACTTGCGTGCATCCTCCGCGTAACAGTATCGTCTCAAGACTACACAACGAATGGTTATGGATCTAGAAGACAAACAAGAAATTGCTAGGCCACGTGCATTGGATCGAAAGGTGTGACGATTCAAACCTGAAGCAGAATAGTTCTTCGTCCTGGCAACAATATTGCTCACATTAGACAAGATGCTCTCCCTGAACCATGTGCTGAGGACTGGCGGACATGAGTAGGCACGCCTCCCAGTGTGAATGAGTCGCAGGGGGAACTCTCAGGCCAGACACGTCAAAAAACTCCAAATCAAAAACATACCAATCGTAACCGGACAAATTCTGAGTTGGTGCTCGACAGACAGTACGTTACCTTGTTTATTACCTTGTTTACAAGGTCATTGGGGGGGGAGAATTGTGGCTGTGATGTCGCGTTATTTCGCGCCGTGAGAAGTTACCTTGTTTATTTACAAGGTCACTGGAGGGTGAGAAATGTGGCTGTGATGTCGTGTTATTTCGCGCTGTGGGAATATCTTGCCAATATCGTTAAAGCTATTCGGCGGCCTCCGATTTGTGTTTGCAGAAACTTGTCGATACATTGCAATGCTCTATCTACATCTACTTTGTATTTGATCCCACCACTGTTTTGTATTCTGATCAAGTTTAAATACCTTTCATCCTCTATATGCAAGTATTCGCTTGGATGGCTCGTAAGAAGCTTCTCATCAAAATCTCGCAGCAACCGTATGTTTTCCTG
>JBBPMW010000584.1:0-16340 GCA_038090535.1 Tylopilus alboater | reverse complement strand
CGCCACAATAACATAGCAGTGCAGCGGGATTCATCGTGAAGACCTTACATGGTGCTGGACAGTCATCATGTCACTCCTCGGAGTCTTTCTGCCTTACGAGCTGACAAACCATGTGATAGTTTCACCCTCTCTCGTCCTCGACATGTGGTTTGCTCTCGCCGTTGCCATTTTCTCCGCCGCAGCCCTCCGGACTTGCATCACCTCGAACTGTCCGGGTCCCGGATGCGTACCATTTCGCCAACGCCAGCTATCCGGCAATGATATTTATCGCCTATGGTACCAATGGGCCTACTGGCGTCCCTTATTCCATCGTTAGTGGTGCGGAGACTGACATTCAAGTTGACATCTGCATCAATTTCTAGGTGTTTCAGGTCCCATTACCTACATCCTCACTACTTCGATGTGTCCATAAGCAGTGCAATCTTGATAAGAGCGCTCCAGTCGCTACCCAGACGTCTCCTCGCGAGCAACTGAACCGCGAAAAATGTCCTGAAGACCCTTTTCACGCAAATGCATGCAGGCGATCCCTAGGCACTCTCCAGCGTCACCAGCCCAGCCTTCAACCTTTTCAGCTCCAAAACTGCAGCATCAATGACGTCTTTCCCCGCTTTGTTCTCCTTGAGTGCGCGGACGTGGTTACCCTGTTCGAGGATCTTGGCTTCTAGAGCGATTGTCTCTGGTGATTTCAGCCCATTCACCGCAACGTCCGCTTTTCCGTCGGGGTTGGCAACTTTCTTGGCCTTGCGTTTCGAAACAGCGGGCGCCCCGTTCTGTCCATCATTCCCACCAAACCTGGCCTTCCATACCTCCTCCATCTTCTCGTCGATGTTCTTGAACAAATGGTCTGGCTTCCCGATCCGATGGCCCGCCAAGAGATCCGTAGAAAGCACCTCGGGCACAGACCGTGCTGGTGCGTTGAGTTGTTGTAGAATAGCCTCCGACGTCGCGGGCATGAACGGATAGACCAACACAGACAGCACATAGATCAAGTTCACTGCACGCGAGACGACTTGAGCGCAGCGCGCGGGGTTTTCCGTCATCAACGCCTTGTTGAGCCCGGAAGCTTGCAGGTAACCGTTGCCGCGATTCGAGATGAGCATGACGGTCTGCAGGCCGAGGCGAAGCTTCACGCTCTCCATCGCGTCTATGTATTCTTTGAGGAGATTGTTCACTTCATAGACGAACTCGCCATCAAGGGGATCGTTGGGGGACAGTGCTCCAGGAGCATCGCCGCTCTCAGGAATAACGCTGTCGTACTGCGATGCCACGAATTTCAAGGCACGGTTAACAAAGTTTCCGAAGCTGTCAGTGCATTAGTAGGGTCGCACACCGTACAACGGGAAGGGAATTTTACTTCTTGAGCAAAACGTTGTTGTTGGCCACAATCTGAGAGAGACGGTAAGTAGTGAAATGAGATCGGATGAGAAACCACGACTTACGCAATCCGCCCAAGAAAACATCGCGTCTGCAGTTTCGGGTCGGGTAGCAAGCAGATAATACCTCCAGACTGACGCTGGAATGCCAGTCTCCTTAGCTGCAGGTCCGAAAACTCCACGGCCCTTGCTCTTCGAGAATTTTCCACCCTCATAATTGAGGTATTCTATGACGGTTCTTTGATGATGGTTCACTGCTGAGATAGAGGATAATCTCACCCGTCGTCGATACATGATGGAGTGTTGTCCATTTTCTGCCGTCGGCGAGAAGCATGGCAGGGAAATAGACAGTATGGAAGTAAACGTTGTCCTTGCCCATGAACTGGTATAACTTGACATTATCGGGGTTGAGCCACCACCGTTGCCAGTCAGGGGTATAGTTGGCGGTTATGCTTGGGTAACCGATCACGGCGTCGAACTACCAGAACAACAATCAGCTGCCAGCGTAAAGGATCGCTTTTAACCTAGTACGGACCCATACGTCTAGAAGAACCGTCAACGTCCCGAATGCGTTAAGAAGACACACTACTTACAAAGAACTTTGCCATCCATCTCTTTGTCATCCTCTCTACCAAGTGGTGGAATGGGCACGCCCCAGGTTAGATCCCGAGTGACGGGCGTTGGGCGCAGGCCACTCTTCAGGCGTGCGTCGACAATATCTCCTTCGGTGTTGATCGTTGCATTGGGTGACCATTTGCCGTTCTTGTAAGACGTTTTGATCCATTCTTCTAGTTGAGGTTGTGCTTTGTCGAGTTTGAAATACATGTGAGAAGAGGAGCGGGCGACAACTTTATGAGTTCTATCGATGAGGCATCGGGGTTCAAGAAGGTCTATGGCATCAAGAGTACGAGCGCAACCGTCACACTGGTCCCCTCGAGCATCCTGCATGACTTAGTCAAGGCGATCTTAGCAATGGACATATACACTCACGGGGAAACTGCAATATGGACATATGCCCTCAACATATCGATCGGCCAAGAACCTAGATATTGGTTAGTAATGGTTAACGACATGAATAGCCCCTAATTACTTTTGGCAACCTTCACAGTAAGTTTGATCCCTCACTTGCCTTTCGAGATAATCGTGCTTCCCCAGATTGAGGTATATTGATTGACATATCCTGACGAACAGATTAGCTGACGTGAGTAAATGCGTCAAGGTAGGGAGAAGAATAGGAGTTACTCGGTATGCTGAGGGGTGGAGGTGCGACCAAAGAGGTCAAATCTGTTTAGAGTCGGTTAAAGCGGGAAAGAGGAAACCCTGGCAGGTAACGTACCCGATGTCGAACCACTCGTAGGTCTCTTTGTGTAGTGCATGATATTTGTCGCAGAGTTGCCTGGGTGTAACGCCTTCCTTTAGTGCTGCTGTTTCGGTTGCTGTTCCATATTCATCTGTTCCACAGATATAAAGGGTTCGGCGATTGCGAGTCCCTGCGATCAAGTTGCGGCATAGGCCAAGACATGGGTAGTGTGCACTTACGGCTATATCTGTTGTAATGGTGGCCGGTCAGACTGGCGTCACGGATCCGCGATGCACTGCACTATATACACACCTACTAAACACGTCGGCGCTGAGAACGCTTCCAATGATATTTCCTGTTAAGAACGTCAAAAGGAGGTTGTCACACGAGCAGAAAGACGGACCTAGGTGAGGTACATTATTACAATAAGGCAAAGCAGAGGTAATCAATATATTCGTTTCTCCTTCCTTGGGTAATCTAGCCCGAACGATGATACGGTCAGAGCGCCGGATTGGTTGCAGAAGCCGTCCTTACATTGCGGATTGCCCAGGATCTTGGATCAGTCTGAGAACTTGTTCTCTGACTGTTTGTGACATTGTGGACGTTTGTAAAGTCACAAATCAGGCTTGCTATGGTCCTTTTGATCGATTGGAAACCAGCTTTGACTCACTCGGCGTCTGAGCGTGACGATTACTAATCAATCCTGTCGGGCTAGTAGCGCGGTGTTTAGCGATAGGCTAGCGTACCGCCATCCCCAAGGCACTAGCGAACGCCAAGTTATCTGTTATCTTGCTCCGTTGCAGTCTGAGCGATTGCGATTGCGAGTCTTCAATTGCGTCTGAGATGATGATCCCCTCCACGCCCGCTCTTAGAACGGTCTCTGAAGATTCCAAAGATATCCCGGCGAGTCACAGTCGGTCGTCAGTGCCACCCATTTATGGAGGAACATCGTGGAACTAACACCGATAAGCTCTCATGTTTTTCTCGAGATTTCAGTCCAAGCATCCTTTGGCGAGTCATTAGACCATTGTATGATATCCTTCTCTACGGACCAAGGAACTGTATAGGCACGCCGTTCCGGGAAGGCTGACGGAGATGGGCCTGCAAGATGTCAACCATGGCTGTGACCCACGCCGAAGAAACGAGGTACGTAACTTGCTTATTTCGGGTCATGTGCATCGCGTGTTCCCACTTTATAAAGTCGCGTCACCGTGGGGGAGTCCGCCCGCCATGCCTTCCAGTTCGTAGTCGTTGCGAGACGTCAAAGTCGAATATTGTTGCAATGCCACTAGACAGAATCATCACAGACCCCATCATATCCCCAGAGAATGCTGCCTTCACTCCTTCCACCTCCCGTCCCCCTATAGACCATCTCCCTCTCGTCTCGGCAGTCATCTTGCCATCGGAACGGGACCCTCTCGTTGGTCCTCCAAAGCCCAGGAAGCCATTCTACCGTGCTCGTCCACTATGGTATCTTTCTCCATCCCGAACCCGCGGCATGAATTGACCCATGTTCAGGCTGGTTCCCTTCGCATTGACGACCTCTATCACAGTGAGTCGAATACCAAAGTACCGTATCTCAGCTCATTTGCATTCATCCAGCGTGGAATGACGCTGGCGTCTCGCGTTGAAGTGTTCACTGAGCTCTCATGCAGACAGCTCCACCACAACTACAACCACACTTCTACCCTCGGCGTGTGGGGCACTTATCCCTCCGTACACACCAAGGTCGATGCTAATCACAGCTTCACTCCTCTATATTTACCATCTATATCACCACATGCACAATCTTTTGGAGAGTCCAAAGGTGATGGCGACGGCGAGGGAGATGATCCTCGTGTCATTCCTGGAAAGAAGTGCGTTTCAGATCCTGCCGTGCAGGCCGGTGCTGCAAGACTCCAGGCTATCATCACGACCACCATGGGTGCTCTTTCCGCACTCACCACGAGTTGGTGGGGTCACTTTGGGGAACGTTTTGGTCGTACTCGTGTCCTTGCGATATCCACATTCGGCTTGTTCCTCACGTACGTGCACGTTACCAAGAGAGGTGTCGATGGGTCTGATCAATACTGTCTAGGGATCTTATTTTCATTCTTGTCTCCACCCCTCGTAACCCCCTGGCTGCGCACTCCCACAAGCTTCTCATTTTGGCTCCGATAATCGAGGGCTTACTAGGAGGATGGTCATCACTCACCGGTGCCAGCACAGCCTACATTGCTGATTGCACGTCGCCTGGTTCCCGTGCGACTGTCTTTGCACGTTTTACTGGCGTAATGTTCGTCGGCCTGGCACTTGGGCCAATGATAGGTGCTTGGCTAATCAGGAACCCGATACCGTTTTTGAAGGTCGGACAAGGTATACCTTGCGCGGGGACCCGTGATCCTATCTGAACTGATGTTAAAACCCAGCTAACCACCCGTTACAAAGTGTTAATTCCGTCTTCTGGGTTGCCGTCTGCGGTTCTTTTATAAATCTTCTGCTTGCTCTTTTCGTATTCCCGGAGTCCCTTCCTGCATCGCTTCGGGCGATAAACAGGAAGGGTAAGAATCGCGCGATAGAAGGCGATGAAATTGGAACCAGCAGTAAGTTATCTGTGTTTCTTATCTCCAGATGTACCCCATTCATTTTGCCACAGACAAAGACGATCATACTTGGGTGGCCGTTCGCGTTGTCAAGGATTTCATTTCCCCCCTTGCGGAATTTTTGCCAACTGATGTTCCAGTCACCCGCTCACTCGGAATGCCCACATACACCCGCAAGGATTGGAGCCTGACATTCCTCGCGTTATCTCTCTTCGTTTACAACCTTGCTTCGGGCCTTATCCAACTCAAATATCTTTACGCTGAGCATGTCTACGACTGGGGCGCGGAACAGTTGAGTTACTATATCTCATTCTTGGGTGCTGGTCGCGCTTTCCACCTTCTCGTCATCCTGCCGTGTGAGTCACCGGATAACTCCGTTAATCTCTGAAACGTGTATTGACAGAAGACACAGTTCTCCTGACCACATATAAACCTGTGCGAGCAGTAGTGGCGTCAGCGATGTCGGCCCAGCCCAACACCGACGCCTTCAAGTCAAAGCCTAAACCCACGAAAAGCCACCTTTTCTCTGAAATCCGCTTCGATCTTCTTGTCGTCCGGTGCTCAATGCTTGTCGACTTTTGCTCTCATGCACTCGTCGTATTATCTCCGCTTCCCTCCAATGATGCCGCGTCTACACGGTGGTCACAGTTCGTGTTCGTCGGGGTCACTTCATTGACATGTGCCGGTGCCGGAGTCATGCCTGCCGCTCAAAGCATAGCCCTGTGTACTCTCCAAGGTCGCAAGATGGCAGAGAAAGAAAAGATTGCAGATGGTGCAGAGAGAGTACCCACGGCGCAAGACGCGACGCTTGAGTCGGGTAGATTATTCGGCGCGATTTCCGCCCTTCAAGCGGTTGGCCAAACTGTCCTCGGTGTATGTATTTATGCTTGCTTGAATGACTCGGTCTCTAATCCATTTGCTTAGCCAATCCTGTTTGGGGTGATATACAGCAACACTGTCGCCTCGTTCCCAAAAGCGATCTTTGCGGCGGCCGCGGTGCTTCTCGTGGTTGCCATCTTCCTCACCGTGTTCGTCAGACCGGACGTCAGTTTGTCTATACACAGGAACACTCAGAGGAAGCGGAAACCCGCTGCGGTGTCCAGGCACTGCGCTGAAGAGAGAAGGGGCCGTTCTCGAGTGAGAAAGGACCTCCGGGGTGGTTCAGCAAGTGCTTCGTACGGTGCAATGAGGTATGGCCCAAGCGTCTCTAGCTGGAAACCGGCGGCTGGCCCTTCTGGGCATGCGTGCGCGTGAGCCTCGAGACCGATTTACGATATATGACGATATAAAAGGGGATGATAGTATGCATACCCATATTCATTAATTTGCTTTCTGTTATGTTACACCACTAAATCCTACCGTACTGACCGGGAGGTCATTGCCTTATCGGATCGGATCCCACAACATTTGCCAGGAGCGAACGATATCGCCCATGAGATCAAGACTGTCTTGCTGACAAGTATATGTGCTACTGCAACAAATAATCAACACCGATGTTGTCCAATGCACGCCGTTACAAAACGGAGGCACGGACATATAGTTTTACATCCACCAAGCTCGCTTTTCAACGAGAGCTAGATCCTCCATAACCAGTGCTCGTTCTGAGAGACCCCAGGTTGGAAGGGCCCTCCATCCTGTCAAAGCTCGCTCGACGTTGGGTCGTGGTCCTGAGACGGGGCTCCGAACGCTCCCAGTCGTACGCCCGCGGAACCGACTGGCTTCGGTTGAGCAGACTGCCTCCGAGCGCGCCGAGGGCAGCGCCGGTCCAGAATCCAGGACTCCAGCCCTCGGTGGAAGACGGGTGTTTCGTGTAAGGCGGGGGAGGCCCCGAGTGGTCACCAGGAAAGTGTCCATGGCCGGGTCGCCGGTCGTTGTCGGGGCCGGGGTAGGTGGGGGGAGGGACGCGCTGGGTGTTCCCCGTGGGGGGATAGTTCCGACGCAAGCAAGAATAGACCAAGTTGTACAAGAGGACGACCAGGACGACGACCCAGACGAGCATGAAGAGGATGCCGGACGTGTCCAAGTCTAGAGCCGCTCGGTGAGTTGGGTGCGGGGCGATAGGTACGCCTGGGACGTACTGTTGAAGAAGTTCGATATGCCGAACGACGACGGCCAATCCAACGTGTCGTCTCTGAGCGAGTGAGGAAGCTGAACGAGGTGGTACTCGAGGGAGCAGGACCCTGCCAAGCGTCAGTCAGAGCCTGTAGGCGTCGCAGAAACGACTTTTGAGGGGCATTGCGACGACTCACCTTTCATCACATATGGGTCGCCGGGACCGCTCCAACCCTCGCACGAGACCTCCACTTTGCCGAACCGCAGAGAGGAAGGTAGATCCGCCTCGCACTGTCATGGACGTGGCACCTCAGGTCGAATATTATGAGAGCCATTTGGTCCTGTCACTTGCCTTCCAGTCGACATTAACGCCTGAGCCACCGATATTCCTACAACGCACAACCTCAGGCTGGTACGTGGCGCAAGGTTTCCCAAGGCATACCAACTGAGCAATTGGTGTGGTCCTCCTAGCAGCCGTGAGGGAATCTTTGTAGAAAGTGATTGCAGGGATGTTCTCGAGAGCTATTCGGGACATGTCATACAGGTACGGGCGTTGAAGGTGACGATCGGACTCATCCGAACTTCGATACCAACCCTTTTTGCCGTTAAGTAATGGACACGTACACACGCAAGCTTCACCAAACGTAGTACGCACGATGCAAGTTACTAGTACTAGTGTACTACTTCACGCAGGACACTCAGCACAGATGCCCCCGCCGCAACCCCAACAACTAGCGATACCGACCCCCCACGTTCGTAGAACGAGCGCAACAATGCTGACAACCCCCTCTCCAAGCACGAATCCACTGGCAATGACAATCAAGCGTATATCTTCTCCGCCAGTCTTCGCAACTCTTTGGTGGTACCAATACTCTATCAATCCGCCGATGAAGCGTGCCAACGAAAAGGATGGCGTATTCAAGAACCCAATCGCAAACGCGACGCCGGATGGGATCCACCTGGCATACGGCCAGCCTCGCTGGACAGCCATGACCTTGATGCTCGCAATAACGGAAAACAGCACGGCGAATAGCAACATGAACGAACTGGTGTTTTCTGGTAGTTTCCCGTTACCTATTACCCCTCGTGTGAATAGCAGTGCAAGATGGCGAGTGACTCCCTTGTAACTTACGGAGCAGACGCGCAAGGCTAAGCCACACGTATGCGGTCGGAGCCGGGAAAGAAGGACCAGGGATGCTGTAAGCTCTCTGGTAAAGGGTGTAGGCAGACGCAGACACTATAATAGACAACGATGACCCAATTAGTTGACCATAGAACTGAGCTCTTGGCGAGGCACGAATGAGATGTCCAGTCTTCAGGTCTTGCATGAGATCTCCAGCTCTAGATGAATATGTTAGATAGGTAAATCCGTGTAGGGAGTGAAACTGACTGTTGTGCGCCGGCCTCGGCCACTCCACCTGCGATTATGTTCGCCACAACATTTCCAGGTTGTATCCAAGCGAAAAGAAGCTGTGAAATTTTACCCAGTCCGCTCACGGGGTTTAAATCAGTCTCTCCTAATGCTCGAACCCTAGCAAAGTGTCAAAGAAGAACATCACAGAATGCACCCACATACCCTAGGATACTCAGCAAACCGCCGATGGCGAAACCTATAAGTGTTGCCCACGGCTTGATTCCTTTGTCCCCAAAAACCATCCAAACCAGTAGGGTCCCTACTATCACACTCGTTACCAGCCCGCTCAAAACCCATCGGGTTGGGACAAGCCTTTCTGGCGTCTCCGCGTCATTATTTGCTTCTTGTAGTGCATTTCCAGCCTTTTGAACGGACAGGGCCACCTTGGTGATGGACGATTGGACAACTGGGAGCAGAGAGACGAGGGAATCTGCAGACATGACCGCAAGGGAAACCCAGAGAATCCACCCTCTGGCACCCGTGGACATGTCGCCGACTGGTCCCGGTGCCCAGCCTGCGTGCTTAGAGAGTGGCGATAGAACTCCCCAACCGACAAGCATTCCCTACATAATTAGTCAGATGCCCGAGTCAATCCAATTCTACATAGGCATGTTACCAAGTTCATGCTCAATGTTGTAGGGAAGCCCATGATTATACCTAGCTCAAGTGAGTACTCGAAACACCTTACATCCAAAAAATGAAGCCGTACCCTGGCCAACATACGAGAGACTGGGGGTGAAAGACCACAACCATTCGCGAGCAAGGTATTTTCCGAAGAGCGGAATAGAGAAAACAATCGGAAAAAAATATGCAGCGAGCTAGAAAAAAATGAGAGATATCAAATACATACACCCAGTGAACTGACCGTCATGATTCCAGAAACCAAGAAACTATAAATAAGGTCTGCCCAGCCTTCCTTCTGAACGAGCTCGCGCTCGTTTACACCCTCTGATTCATCCACAGTGTCCTGCGTAACTGTATTAACATCGTCGGTGAAGTTGGTGTGGTTGGCCATATCTTCTGTATCAAGTGCTCTGTATCCCGAACGGCGGCGCAGCGATGTCTCAGGAGGTGGAAGCTCGTGAAGAACGGAAATTAATTGTGCTGTTGCAGTGCCAGAAGGGAACGCAAGTTGCTCCTCGATGATCTGAGTGATGCGTCAATATCATCGGCTACACGATAGGAAATATACACACCACTTGTTTTCGGATGGGGGGTGACAGGAACACCCCAAAGAACGCGACTGAACACGACCAACCGACAGCTGCTGCCCAGGAGAGGTAGATTGGCGGGCTTCCATCTTGTTTCTCATCCAGCAGTCCAAGGGCCGGAAGTATACCGACAAACCCAGCTGCCAAAGGCATCTAATACGAGTTTCTTGAACGCCTGTCGTTGGTTCAAAGGGTAGAGACTCACCGTCCCTGTGGCGACCGCAGTCGTTTGTACTACGATAATCTCCTGAGGAGAAAGTGGAGTTGGAAGTAACTTGGAGATCAAAAAGCCCATGAGGGCTGACTGCAATGACATCCTTGTTTCGTTTCACTGAGGATCTCCCTGCCGAACATGACACTACGACAGAGACGTACATGCTGATCCATCCCGTTTGAAGACCGAAATAAAGATTGGTGAAGCATAGTAAACAACCGATGAGAAGTCCAATTGTTACTGCGGGGAACTGTGGATAGTTTTAGTGCACCCTGAATGAATGTCTATGGAACTGCGCACCGTAAACTCGGGCTGGGTCGAATGTTGACTGCCCAGTTCGCTATCGCGATGAAGACGTGACCTCAACGAAAGCGCTTTAGAACTGAGGTTATCCTGACAAGTGGCACGGTTGCTCTACCTGATCCATTGCCGGAGACCCATGCCAAGCATGCTGGACAGCTCTCTGTCGGCTGTCAATGGTGAGACCTTGAACTTCGCCCACGCTCCCGAGCTCTAAGCAAGCCCTGTTATTATGGCGGGCTCGGATACTTTCAAACACAAATCACAAGGCGATACAGCCTGAAAGTCCAACAGCGATGGGCCAGAGGTGTTCGGTTTTGGTAGTCTAGTAGTACTAGCCTCCACCTAGTGGCGGTGCTGATCCACGTGATTACTATTAAGTAATTGTGCCGATATTGCCGTGTTAATACAACACGGAATCCCCTTGTCCCAGCCACCGACGGCAACAACGACCAGCACGTCGAGCTCATCGTCGACGATAACGGTGACCTTTCCCGACCCATTTCCGCCGCTGTTTCCCTTCGGTTTTATGGCTCGCAGCACCCTCCAAATTGTTAGTCGGTGCCTCTGATTTCGTCACTTTCATCCGTTTGTCGCCATGGATGGCCTGGATCCCCCATATGAACATGCCGATGCACTCGCGGGCCCGTCGTCAATCACCCAGGATACTCCTGTCATCTTTTTACCTCCACTTATGGGTATGTTCCCGCTTCTCCGCACAAGAATCTCCTGATTATCCTCCCGAATAGCGCTTTCGCAACCCCAAGGTTTCCTCGCCAGCACCCAAGACCTCCTCGCCCGCTTCCGTCTGCATGCCGCATATGACAAGCATGTCCGCGTCTCTCTCGAACCATCACCCTCCATCCCCGCCCAGTCAAATCTTCCGCTCCCACCCGACTCAGATGAGAAGAAAAAGAAGAACTCTTACCGTCACCTTATCAAAAATCTTCCCGGGAAGCACTCCATGAAAAAGGATGATTACCTGGCCACTATCATGCAAGCACCCCCGAAGCAGCACATACCCATAGTCCAGTTCGATGTGAAAACGCAGAAGGAAGCTTTTACTGTCTCTGCTGAGGGACTAAAAGGGGTTTGTCCTATTTGCACCGGGTTATTTCGACTGTTCTCATTCTCTTGTCACAGTGGAATGCGGGTGCCCTCATACTCGAATCCGCACAAGCTCGGGAAGATCGCAAAAAGCGCGTTAGTATCACCCCCCAACCGCTTTAATTCCAACCACGTGTCTTATCATCTACTCAATCTTCACAGAAAGAATCAAAAAAACTTGCCCGCGCTCAAGCACAGGGACTTACCCCGGGACCGTTACCTGGCACGCCAACCGCTTTTCCCCAACCCCAAACTGCGCCTTCACATCCAACGATACCATCCGCTCCACAGCCACCTGGCACATCACAGGCAAAGCCACGGGTCACACCCGTAACAATTCCTCCCGCAGGGTCAGTTGGTCAGTCGACATCCACCCCCACGAGCGCTACGCCACGCTCAGCTGTGCCAGCTACCGCACCGCCCCAACGGACCAATACCTCCGTGCCCGGTAGAGGTCTGAAACGTGAACTCGAGGATGGTGTAATACAGCCACTAACAGCAACTTCACTCTCCCCTAATGTACCCATTGGAGTTGTGGGTGCTCGTGCAGGGGTAGCTAACGTGCGGCCACGTCCCATAAAGAAACAGCGAATGGTACGTCGTTCTATCTGCCTCATCGCGTGATTCCTTCGCCGTTCCCCCAATTTCCATCCATCAGTGTGGCGGATCTGCTCAGAGCTCACGTCTTGTGTAGGATATACAAGGCCAGTCCAGAGAGGTGCTCGTACAACAACCTACTCCACAAGGTTCATAGCCTCATCCGATTGTTTGGCCTTTGTGACGTCCCCGACTTTCCATGTGGGCCGGCGTGACCTGGCATACCGGTGGGCTTGTAATCGTAACAAGCATTCTCACCACATCCTCCTACAGATTTCATCTGTATGGTTGGGCTGGAACATCCATCGTCACATCTAATGTGACACTACTTCTACACGCGATGATAGAAGTCGCCAAGAGAGGTCTTAGGTTGGCACTGCCCATGTACACCCAACTGTTGTACAGTCATCACTCTCACGTCTCTCATTCACCAGCGACCATCATTTGTTTTATTTGTGTTTTTAGCATTAACAGCCTCCCCCGTGGACACCCCATCATGTGCCACACTTTTATACTTTACAAAACTTCCCCTCGCACTCGCATCCGCTTTCGAATTCACGCTCATGTCACTGATGGGATCCAATCATGCATTATCATTTATAACTATCTTCTCTTAATGATTTACATTCAAAGACACGAACGAACTCTGTACCTGAAATGAAACGAGGCGATATACTTACATGATGTGTGCCCTGGACGAATATCCTGCGTTACGCTTCTAGGCTGAGTAGATTTTTCCGGTTCCCTCGGTGACGAGCTTCTCAAAAGTACCCTGGCAGAGGTTCTGAGTACGAAATTTCTCACTGACGTCTGGTCGTCGTGGACGTTACGTTGGTATCAGGTAGAGGTCCATGGCACTACCGGCAGACGACTTCGAGCGACACGGCGACTCTTCGAGCTTCACTCTGACGACCACTTCCGTTCTGCTGCCCACGGCACCGGTCCCTTGGACGTACCCGCCTCATCCGGGGCGCCCTATGCACACCTTAGCACCCCATTTGCGAGAGGGACCACGCCTGTCTCGAGTGCGATAGGCCTGTAATCCTCGAGGGAACGGCCATCGAGGCGTAATGGTGGGTCAGGAAGGAGTGGTGACTGGGCGTACGACTTTTCAGGTTTGGACAACTAAGTTACGGACGTGTGTCCGCGTCGTCATGCGCAAACATGGTTCGAGGCCGCGACGCTGGCATGAAACATCACAATAGTGTGAGACACTGACTTCCATTCCACATGGTGAACCAACGCTCGGAGCCAACTAAAACAACCCCCTCTCTACCATATACACATAAAACGCCACACAGTCCCCCGCCGTCTCGACCGTCGCCTTGAACGCGTCCCAACTCGAAAACAGCGTCCTGATGTCCACGATCTCCAACACCGCCGCCCAGTCCTGCACGCCCAGCGTACAGAACCCGTTTCCCACATAACACCCCGCATGCGAAGCAAACGCCTGGTTTTTGAGCGCTTCACAATCCGTGGGCGTGCCGTCGGTGGCGTCTCCGACGAGCGCCAGTTGAAGGCAGTGCATCGTGTCGAGCATCCATTGCTGTCCTCGAGCATCAAACATGTCTCGGTTGTCTGAGAATTTCTGACAGTAGTATTGACCATAGCCGACGGGGTACCCGTCCGGACCACATTGGTATCTGGACTCGATGCAGTTGGCATAGAAGTCACACTGGTCCATCGGGGGGTTTGCACATGCGGGGTCGGTCGAAGGTGGTCCTAGCACGCAAACAGTGGACTGACCCAGCATCACAGGGACAATGGAAAGCCTGCGGTCGAGTTAGCTTGAGATGTTACCAAGTTAGGCTAGTGGACGCACAACCCCCTCACAAGCATCTTGTGGAAGCAAACGACTGATTAATCTGAACGTTGCGGGTGACACGTCATGATTTTATAGTCGCAAGCAGCCTGAGGAGCACATGGCCCTGAGTACTGAGTTCTGCCCTCGCCTGGTTTGATCGTTCTGAGAATGTTATGCGGCTGGTACGCGGTCTCGACTTGACGAGAAAGGGTTGGTCAGATCATGTTCTGTGGGAACGCTTGATGGGAACGCTTGAGGGTATCAATCAGTCTCGAGACGATGCACCCAGGGTGAGATAGACGGCTATCAATTCAAGCCTACTGCCTCGTTGTATTTCTGCATTGCACAACTTCCCACCTACTGCAACTTCGTCGCACATCAAAGTCCAGTCCATCGATCCCAAAATCCCTCGGTCCCGTTGGTCTCAGACGCCCATTCGTCTATCCCAAGCAGCCGCACGACGAGGTTGTAAACCTCGACGTTCTCAAACGGCGGGAGCGCATATTCTCCGGTGGGGTTGCTTTCCTCCGGGAATCGTTTCCTCACGCTTAATTTGGTAAAGGGCCCCTGGGAAATGAAGACTGCACGCATAGAATATTCGTCATTATCGCAACCGTGATTCTGTTGTAGCAGGCATATCAATTGCAGGAACATGACGTGGGAACTGACCAGACTCTACCTCGATTGACATCAGGCTCCCGTTCTCAATACGATCCGTCAATGCATAACCCATCCTTGGGATGACCCAAATGGGCGCGAGACGCTGACCGGAGGAATAGTGGTAACGTTCCGGAATCTTTGGCGCAATAGCTATGGAGTCGGAGGTATTGTGGGTATACGTGTCTGTGGTGTACACGTCGAACTTCCTCAATTCAGATGCGAGGACGAGGCGAGACAAGGCCGCAGTGGCGTCAGGACCAGGTTTGAACCAGAGACCCATTGATGGTCAGCCTATCTTAAACAATCAATATCGTCGAACAAGGACGTAGACAAGTGAACAGACCGTCGACGTATTGAATGCCTGCACAAGCTGCCCAGCCTTGCTCCCTTGCGTCCTGTTCGTCACACAAGATGTCGTCCATATACACCATCCCCCATGAACTGGTGTCTTCCATCCCGTGGTCGCTTACAAATAACATGTCCACGACGTGGGACAAGTTGCGTTTATTGTGTAGACTTTGTATAAGGGTGTGAGCCAGATTTGAGATGGCTGCAAGGGTCTTCTAGAGAGATCTCAATATGATGACAACGCGAAACACACGTGCTTACATTCACAAGCTCAGACTCAGGGACCAGCTGCATGGCCGACCTGATCCAGCATGGGTTCATATACTAATCCACATGCCAGCCAGGCCAGAGTAAAAAAAAGTGAGGGACAAGAGGAACAAGTGTCGCCCACGACCAGCCGCGGCCTTGGTTCTAAGGGGAGGTCTGTCTATTCTAATACTTGAATGATTTTGTCTTCCGGCGAATAACCTGGCTGTTGTCGGAACGTGGACCATGAAAGGAGAAAGCAACGAGATATCAGAACAAGAGCGAAGCTCGGAATAAGCCACCAACCATAAATGGGACTTGATACTTTGGCGTGACACCGGAAGTTGTCATTAATGGATCGGGCCTAGGAGATGGATCATGTGGTTGCAAGCAGGGGTACGAGGATAGGAACGAGGGTACGGTATTATACCGGGACAGGGCAACAAACAGACAAACTTACCACATAATGTTGGCAGAATAGACTCCGGCTCTTTCTACGGTTTCCCATATCTAGACAAAACAGCAGACAAATAGTAAAGTAGGGTAAGGAATCGTTCGACTGCACATCTCAACATGTCCAGCCGTCGACTCACAGGTTCGCCGAGCCACCAACGAGATTCACCGACTCCAGGACGGTTATTGACAAAAGTGGAACGATACTAGGGATCATAGAAATCCTGAGGCAAACATTAGCTTACTGAAACAGATAAGAGATATTTGTCGAGATGAGGAGCCAATGTGTGAGGGAGGGTGGGTGAGATAAGACATTGTAGTCATTCACGCACATTTGCAACGATGCCATGCGATTCGGCATACAAATCAGTCCTACAACGTGTTGAGTTATACGAGGCAAGGGAACAGGGACCGAAGCGATAGTTAATAAATCAGCGACCTACGAATAGGCGCGAAAGGAAAAGGCGTACAACAGCGTCCAGTGAGTACTATTAGGCATGGTAAGTCTGAATAGCAATAGTTCCGAGGTTGGGAACAGCTCACGGGGACGTCAGTGTCTGCCAGTGGGGACGAGAAATCCGACTGATTAGTTACCAGTTACATTGGAACATCAACGAGACCCTCTTATTCGCAAAGCGGATTCGTGCAAGAACAGATACGGGCCTGATGATGAAAGACC
>JBBPMW010000583.1:0-16353 GCA_038090535.1 Tylopilus alboater | reverse complement strand
GATTCCCCCTTATGGAATACTCTTAGAAACTTATGGTATTCCTTTGGAATGAGTTCTTCAGGGGTTTTCTCAATTTTCTCTTTAGGGGGTGGTGCTTCAAGCGCGGCCCTTAGTGAATAGGCGAGATAAGTGTTTTCTTCTTCTTCTTTGTCACATGCTCTAAGCCATCCTGCCCTATCTTGAATCATGGTGCAGGTGCGTGGGCATCGGCTCATAGTGACTAATCCCTTTTGCCAATTGATCACAGGGTTGTGCTTTTTTAGCCAAGAGAATCCCAAAATGAGTGGATTCTTCCTGAGATCGGTTATCTCAGCCATGACACATTCTCTGTGTCCTTGGTAATCAATGATGATATCTGCAGAATGCGTGATATTGCCAGCAGAGTTCTTAGTTCCATCAACGTTGAATACCGGAATTGGATTGCATAGTAGTTTTAGGGGAATCTGATGCTCATTAGCCCATTGGCGATCCATAAAGATCACATTAGCTCCACTATCAAGCAGTGCTTCTGTCTTAATATAGGAGTTTTTTTTGTTGAATGTGGAAACTCTGATTTCCATTGTGATCTCCTTTTGGAGGTGAACGTTTCTCACAAAGATCTCGTCTGGGATTTCGTTTCCAAATTCAGTTTCGTTAGTAGTAGAGGAATTAAGCCCAGGTTTAACGTCCCTGGCAGGTTCCATTTCTGGAAGCCCCTCGGACGGCAAAGATATGTAATTGTCTATTGATTCTTCCATCTCAAGTGGCGAGAATCTATTGTCCGTATCGAGACGCACCTTGTATGCTCGTTGAACACCCAGTTCATTCATTGAGCTTTCCCTTTTCCCTTCTGTTGGGTCTTGAACACATCAGCGAAGTAGGCCTTTGCCTCTTCATAAGACATCTGCTGGATCATTCTATCCAGGACAGAGTTAGAATCTCTTTCGGTGCTTTTAGCCTCGTCCCAGGAGGTTGCGGCATCATCGTGGGATGCGGCCCTTGTGGATCTACCTCTGTGGCAGTCCTTCTTGTGCTGTCCACCAAGCCATTTGCAATCGGGACATGTGATCTTGGGTTTAGGGCAAGAGCCTATGAAATGGTCTCCTCCACAATTGTAACATTTGCTGTTGCCCTTTCGGGACGGCGTCCTTGTGTTATTGCCTCGTGTAGCAGCATCAATGTTCATTGCATTGGGGTCATGGCTAGATGATTGCCGAGCCCCTATAGAACCGTGTATGAACTTCAGAAGCTGCATCCTTGATTCGACCGAGCGGATCTCCTTTAGGTATGCGAGCAGATCTTCGGTTCGCTTATCCTTGAGAATGAGGCGGTCTATGATTTCCTTGTTGACATTAGTCTCAATGATCTCGCATAGATGTGTATTGCCGAGATCGGCTAGTGGCATAAACTTTTGGAATCCAACGATCCAGTCATCAATTGGCATTTTCCCTTGCTTCCAGGCCTTTATCTGCTTTCGGGCCCATTCTTGTTGATTGGATGACCTAAATAGGCCAACCATCTCATCTTGGCAATCTGACCATGTGAACGGTTCTCCATTGATCAGCTTCTGTATCCTTGTTTGGGCGAAACTGCCCGCCTTGGGGCCGGTAAGGCATGATAGTACCGCCATAACCTTATCACGGCTGAGTGGGAGTGCAGTGTGATTCTGGTCTATCCAGGCCTGCATCTTTGTCCACCATTCTTCAAACTTAGACCTGGAACCATCATACGTTCCTGGGTCAGTGAAGAGCTTTGAGAATTTAGAAGCGCCTGTAGATGCGCTACTTTCAAAACCTAAGAATGAGGAAGAGGCAGCCTGCGCCTGTAGTGCTGACACTTCATTCTTCACCTGTAGAGGTCATTAGTGGCCTTAAGGTTCTTTAGAAGTTCGCCAAAATAGTCTTCTATTTGATTGGTGGTGTCCTCCCAATGTCCTCCTTCTTCTCTTATTCCATTTAAGGCATCTAGAAGGTTCTTAGGTAAACCAGCCATTGCTTCTTAGGGACTTAGAGTGGAATGAAAAAGAAAAGTTTGTATGCAGCTGTCTAGCGTCTATGGTAGGGGTAGCTGCGTAATCTTTGTAGGTATGATTGCGGACGTAGGTAGCGATCTTCTAAAATGTCGTAGTCGTAACGACAAATGCATAAAAGGTCAGCTTCGTACTGACGATGTGGGCGAGGGCGGTATTGGCGAGCTGGTGCAGGAGTTGGCTCTCTTCTCCTAATCCTCTGTCTCTTCTCCCAATCTATTATCTCGTCTGTGAGCCTCTCTGCTACATTCCATGGCATGAACCAAGCATTCAATGCTTCTAAGTCCGCGGGGGCATAGAAGTCTGGATCCTCCAGGAACGCTCCCAACCCTTCTAGTGGCGGCGAGGCGAAGTGGACGGCAAGAGGCAGCAGGAGTTGAGGTGATGGTGGGACGTAGTCGTTCGGATCTTCTTCCGAGGTGACTGGGACCAGAGATGGAGTCGAGACCTCCGATTCGACCTGCTCTGGGTCTAATGGCTGCTCCTCCTTGACTTGTTGTTCGGGGGTGGGAGTGCTGGGATAACATAGCCCACCGAATGGATCTTCTTCGTCGTAGAACTCCTCCTTGACGACCTGTGAAATGCAACCTTCGTGTGCGAACACTGATCATTGTGAGCGCGCGACGTAAGTATCTGATGGCAGCCCTAAGCGTAATGGTAATGCCGGAATGCACTGGCTAAAACGTAAGGTGTGGTGAGGAGCGGGGATGTTGTATACATAGCGCACTGTTTCTTCAGATGTGCGTAGTTGTAGCGAAGTAGTCAATAAGCAGTCTTGTCCTAATAAAACGGCCTTGCTCACTAATCGATAGCGAGTCGCCTAGGAGCGTCTTGGGATGACTAGGTTGTGAGTGTAAATAGAGAGTAGAGAGGAAGGGGTCTTGGGCAAGCTAGGCTCCAGTGAGAAAGGAAGACTACAAGAGGACAAGACTGGAGAGTCTTGGCCGTGGATTCATGGCTTATATACTATACATGTGTATGTGCATGTTTGTACCAGATCTAGCCGATAAGTACTAAATAGGGAAAACAATGTGGACTACGAATGTAGGAAGCATGTGTAAAGCATGGTGTGGGAACATAGCCATGAAATGGAAGAGAAGCGGACACAGCCTACCATGAGGATGTGGCAGCTAATGAAAGGCATGAGGCAACCACAAGGCGGTGGCAGAATGGAAGTGTGATATAAGTGAAGTGGCCATGCATGGGGCGGAATGGAAGTGAACCCGTGTTTAGGCATATGATGGATCGTAGATCCGGTGCGAAGATAAGATAAGAAAGATAAGATCTAACAAAAGAAAAATGATAAGTCCATTAAAAGTAAGTCCATTGTTACTCAACCGTAACACCTCCCCTCTTAGAAACAGTCAACAGCCTTGTCCAAGCAGCAGCGTGATGTCCAGAAACAAGCAACTGCTTCAGCCAACAACCATCAGCCTGCTCCCGATGTTTCTCATCCACCATCTCAAGTCTCCAAAGATCATCCACATCCGCAAGTCCTTCCAGTGCCTCTAATCTCCTGCACTACCTCAGGAGCTTCCACTGGTGAATGCAAAGAACATTTGCACTGTGTAGGGGATGAAAGGGTGATTTTTCTTTCTTTCTTTTCATTGATAAGTTCAGGACAGTCACTACAGGCCGGAGTCAAATATGATCTCCTCAAATGTCATTACGTGACCAATTGTCACCATCGCTCCCCTTCCCCAGGATACCTTGAGAGTGTCCACAATCAGGAGGATTCTCAGTCATCGAAGAGAAGGCGCAAGACAGCACCCCAGATGGATGCAATGGATGTTGGCGAGGATGGGCAAGTGGAGGGTGGTGAAGATGATGAAGAAGAAATGCATGTAGACCATAATGAAGGCCAAGGTGAAGAAGACAAGGAAGACAGGGAAGGCAATGCCAACATTGTCAAGAAAAAGTGTGAAAGATATTCAAAGAATCTAAAAGGCTCTGTTCCAACTAAAGCTGTTGAATTTCACACATAGCGTAGTCTAACTGCTTACTAATTCACTTGTCGTATTTGATCGCTCAGCTAATGTCATTGCACCTTAGTTGACTGCCATACAGTCTACTGAGGTGAGACATCTACTTACCTTTGTTATACCCCATACTCACATACACCTGTAGCACTATACTTCCTACAGGTTATGAGCCCTGCTGCTCTGTAACCAAACAAGGGATTTTACCGTAGTCTTAAAGCTCTTCTATCCATGCCGAAAATGTCCACCACCATAACCAGGGATGATTTGAAGATCCTGAAGCTAGATGCCACTGGGAAAAATTGGCCAACCTGGAAAACCAAGCTAGAACATGCCTTGGGCACAAAGTGGTTGAAAGGATACCTCCATAGCAAAGCACCAACTCCTTCAGACCCAGCCCAGCAGCACTCACCTGCGTGGATACCAACCATAGCAGCTGAATTGCAAAAAGTAGTGTACTATGAGAAAGCACTTGAGGACTGGGACGAAAAGGACTTCACCATAAAACACTACATCAGTTCATCAATTCCTGACACTCTTTTTATTCACCTTATCTTGAAAACCACGGGTGCTGAGTACTACAAGGCACTCTGCAAGCTATTTGAAGACCAGTCAGTAGCCATCAGCGTTGAGAAGCGATGACAGCTCGGCGAACTCAAGCTCAAGGATGGTGGAGATGCCTGAGCACATATTGATAAGATGTTGGTCCTCCGTGAGGAACTCACCTGCATGGGCGAACCTGTTTCCGACAAGGACTATTTTAACATGATCTTCACGTTGCTCCCCAACTCCTATAACCCTATTTTAACCTCCATCTCGACAAATATGAGGTTGTTGAACCACCGACTTACCTTGCATCAACTTATCTCCCAAGTCCTGGACAAGTATGATCGTCTTTCCATTCAAAAAGGCTCAAAGTTGAAGTTGGAAGACGACAACATAGCATTCTCAGCCGATGGGAAGAAAGGTCGCCGCCGAAAGAAGTGCACCGACACATGTGGAAACTGTGGTTGGGATGGTCATAAGACCGACAGCTGTTGGAAAGAAGGTGGTGCCAAGCATGGTCAAGCTCCAAAGGGCTGGAAGCCATGGGAAAAGAAGTCCAAGGCAGATACAAAGAAGACTGTGCAGGCCAACGTAGCCACGATGCATTCATCATCTGAACCCGACAGTGTCTGGTTAGCAGAAGCCACCATAGTTGAAGAAACCGAGGCTATGACAACTCTACCATATACCATGCTTGCTTGTTCATCCATCACTGAATTATACGACACTTTCGACTGTGGCATGATATAACCCGTTACTGACTTTGACTTCTCCTACCAGCTTCTTATGTTGGTTGAAGATGCGACATACAGAGTCACAGAAGAGTGCTGAGTATTCAGCTGCAGTGAGTTTGCTTATTGATACAAGGGTGACACCCATTGATGGCGCATATAGGACATCTTTTAGCAGTATGTGTGTCATGCTATTGCCATTGGGTACTTCGATGTATATGTCACCTTCATCAGCAGATTACGATTCTTCTGTACAGTACTGTACAGGATTTTTGGACCTTGCTTATTTCACTTGTTTTCTGTTGTAGGGCATTTAAAAATCATCACAGGCCATCACAGACACATAAATAAGCACCTTTTTTTTTGTGCTCTGTAGTTCTCTGTACAGAGCTATACAGATAGGGACCTCTCTGTAGCTAAGTCTATGATCTGCTGATGTTGTCCAATAGCTTGGAAGGTATGTTTATCCACTGCACTTATCAGTCTTGGGGGAATGGCCTCGAATCTGACGAATTGATCATGGAAGGGGGAAAAATGCTGTGAAGCACCACTGTTTGCTGGCACTACCCATACTGAACAAGTACTCACCATGGAAGAGCTGCACCGATGGTTGTCACACATCGGCCTGACCTTGATCCATGAAATGCTGTCAAAAGGGATGGTTGAAGGTGTAATACTGGACCCCACACACGAGACCATGGGTCAATGTGAGTCCTGCGAAAACACCAAAGCTACTCGCAAGCCCATCGGCAAGGCCCGCGAACCTCAGTGTCATGAATGCTTCAGTGATGAAGTCCACAGCGACATATGGGGACCCGCGCACATCCAAACACCTGGCCATAAAACCTACTATGCATCCTTCACAGATGACCACACTCGTTACACCCACATCACCCTCCTTGCCACAAAATCCGACACCTTCGACGCCTATAAGATGTACAAGGCTTGGGCAAAGACCCAACATGGCGCTGACATCAAATGTTTACGATCAGACCATGGTGGCGAGTATTTGAGCAACGAGTTTACCACTCACCTGAAGTTGAAGGGTACTGAGCACAAGGTCATGACACATGACACGCCACAACACAATGGCATTGCAGAACGACTTAACCACATGCTGATGGAATGTGTACGTACAATCGGGCATGCCAGCAACCTCCCACAAAATCTTTGGGGCAAGGCGTTAATGCATGTGGTCTGGGTAAAGAACCAAATGGCATCATGCATCCTGAATGGCAAGATCCTCTATGAACTGTTAACAGGCAAGAAACCAAATCTACGTGACGTACCTGAATGGGGTGCCTGTGTATGGGTACATGATCCGAACGGCTTGAAGCATGAGACAGCCACTGGGTGGGTTTTGACAGTGAGAGTGGTGCTCATTGCATCTACTGTGATGGCCAAGTCATCGTCAAATGCAATGTGACGTTCGAACAACACGGTAGTGGCTTGGTCAGATTGGGTAGCATACGGGCGAATGGCAAAAACGATGCCATTAATGGATCCAATACTGTGCAGGCCAAGGGGAAGAGAAAAGGGAAAGAACCTGAAAAATGCAATCAGCGTGATATCAGCAGTGAGAAAGAAGTTGATGACTTACTGAACAGTTCTGTAGAACGATCCCATCCCCCAACGCCCATTAAACGGAAGACAAACAGTGCCATGTAGAATACTCAGTAGTCACTATATTAATAGGAAAGATAGGTACCTGTAGAATACTCAGTAGTCACTAAGTAAAACTAAAGGTAGAGTGGTGCAATGTAGGTACTGCTTATGTAATCAGCAGTTACCATATGTAGGAATAAATTCCAACACTCCCCCTCAAACATGAGAGACTAAGCATTAGCTCTAAACTGTTTGCTCCAATGAGCAGAAGATAAAATCAAGTGGAAATATACCAAAGATCAATTAAAACGACTTTTATCGCGTCCATAGATGTTGCGTAGTGGTCGCATGACGCTGCGCTCGAGCGGTTACCCGATATGGTAAGTCGCGGCTCGGCTAATTGCGTCGCACCGTCCAAGTGCGCGCATCGTCCTCAATCGACTCCAGTAGGTCCGTCTTTGCATATTGCGCCCTGGAAATGCTCCCCCATCCTCTATGGTCCATATACAACGTAATCGGCGCGTTTTATTCGCCCGAAACGGTCCCGATGCGGTGGTATGACTCGGTAAGTCATCCTGCCAGTACTGACTCTCTAGGTCTCGTTTGAGTCGTCCTCGGCGACGCGGTGGGTTCGGGAGGTGGATAGGGCGTCTAGGATGGTGTGGATGTGGTGTGGACGCCTCAGGTACGTCCGCTGTCGTGTGGTTGCGCTTTCCGTGCTGACCTTCTTCATTATCAGCTAGCGGCCATGTACCGACTCGTTTCGAGTCGCGGCATGCGCCGCTCGTTGCGCCGCCCTTACCACCTCGTCTGACAACTCCATGGACGCCTGGACCATCGGTTCGGCGCCTCAAATCGCGTCCGTCGGCTCTCGACGCGTCCAACTCGCCCTGGTCACCCAAATGGCCACCTGGGCCTCTATCTCGATATTGTGCGCTCGGTTCGACCTTGCGCGCATCCCTGACGGTCCTGGGACCTCTCCCATCGTGTTCAGCACCTTCGACAACCGTTCCGCGGTCCCGATCGCCCTCGTCAACTCCCAACTCGGCCAACTTGGCCATACGCCCTCCTGGGGCTCTACCTCGACACGGCGCGTTCGTCTCGTCGACGCGGCCGTTCCTATCGACTGTAGGGTGTCCCTGGACGCTGTGGACACCGCCTGGTACGGCCGTTTCGCCACCCGGCTCGTCTGGCTCGACCTGGTCCCTCCTAGGTGAGTACTCTTCACCTATCCGTTCTGAGCGTACGCGCTCGAGTTCTGACGCGTTTTGCAGCTCTGTTGGCACGTCCCTGGCGTTATCGACGTGTCCCGACGCTCCCCACTCGTCCGTTTCGTCACTGGCAAGTTCGATGTCGACGCTCGCACAACCTTTCCTCTCCCCCTTGAGCTCGACGCTCGGGGGTTCATTCTCTCGGTTCGTGGGCTCGTCAGGTGGATCGGGTGGTATGGGTGTGTGTGGGGGTACTCTGGGTACGTCATCGGTGACCTTTCGTGTGCGCTGATCACTTCCGTCAGCCGTTGTCGTCGATCGGGTGCGCACCAACATGCTTCCTCTCTCCCCCACGATCGACTCGTTTCGGCGTGTTACGGCGCTGTCCCGCATGTCCTGTGCTTGTCGGCACGTCCCTGCAACCTCCACGTCAGCCCCTGCGTCTGTGCTTTCGAGCACGACGCGTCCGTCTCGTTCGGCTACGGTCTTGCCACCTGGCTCGACCTGGACGTCTGCGGGGTCAGGTGGCTCGTCGGGTGGCTCGTCAGACCTCTGCGGTCGACGTCGCTCGTCACCGTCTTCACCTGCAGCCTCTGCACTCCCTCTCGACGCTCTCGACACCCTCAACTCGGCCGTCTCGACCCTCGACTCGCCTCCTCGCCCTCTCGTGCTCTCTGGCTGGTTGGGAGGCTCTGTGGACCTGTCTGGATGACGATCGTCGTCATCCGTCGTGTCTGCAGGGTCTATCGACGGTCGTTCTGGGTCCGTCATACCACCGTCTCTGTGTGAGTGGTTGTGCGATGCGCTCCGTGCGCTCGCGCTGGTGTCTCGTGGTTCGCCTTGGTCCCGAGTGACCTCGGCTTCGTCTGTGTGGTCGCACGACACGCTCTGTGCGCTCGTGCTGTCCATCACGGTGTCGGTGCGGTCATGCGATGCGCTTCGTGCGCTCGCGTCGTCTGTTGTGGTGGTGTCCACCCGACCGGTCTCGTTGTCGACGCGCTCGTGCGCTCGACATTCTTTGTCGTCCGAGTCGACACGCTTGGCATGCGCTCGACAATCTTCGTCGACGACCTCTCCACTCTCAACCTTGTCGCCCGTCGCTGTGTCGTGGCTCATGGCCACTTCCTGGACCTCACTGCCCGATGCGTCTTCACTCAGCGGCGTCCTGACTTGCGACGTGGTTTCCGACTTGTCGGGTGGTCTCTGCGACCCGTCCGCTGGCTCTGTCGGCTCAGCACATGTCGTGTTTGGGTTCGTGGTGTCAGCGGTCTCGTCGTGGACCTTCTGACCTATTGTTTGGGTCTCTGGGCTGCTCGCGGTGGCTGCGAGGCTCATGCCGTCAGTCGTTGCTGCGGCCATCTGTCCTCCAGCGCGCGAGCTAGCGTCCCTGCCCGCTCTACTCTCCGTTCCGACTCTCCCGCGGTCCGTCGTCGTCCATGCGTATTTGTGACATGTTCTGCTCCTGGGTAAGTTCCTGTGTTGTCGTTGTCATCCTACCTCATGACTGACTCCGCTGCCAGTACTGTCATGCGCCTTGTCATTGGCTGCGCGCTGCATGTGCGTGCGGTCGTTGGGTGTACTGGCGGTCTGCGCAGCCACCCACGCCACGCTGTCGTGGCTCCGTATGTCCTGTAGTACCGTCGTAGTAGCTATAGTAGACCTCTTCTCGAATAAATTCTTGAGAGTCTTGAAACATGCTGAAGACGAGTCGAGTTCTGCTAGCTGGCAGACTCTGAATAAGGAAGGTGGTACTGTCGACAGGATGATGCAACGGATCTTCACATCTCGCATCAGGTCGAATGGTACAGGCTTGACGTCGCTGAGGTAATTGGCCACTCTGAGTACCCACGCTGCCTCAGTGAGCGTCTCGCGGTACATGGTCCAATTCTCGCCGTCTCTGTCAAGTGTGGGAACTTCGACAACTCTCTTCCCAACCTGGATGGTCTGGGGGAACATGTCGGATGAGTGAGCTGGGTTACTGAGGAGCAGCAGGGCTCATAACCTGTAGAATACTCAGTAGTCACTATATTAATAGGAGGGTAAGTACCTGTAGAATACTCAGTAGTCACTAAGTAAAACTAAAGGTAGAGTGGTGCAATGTAGGTACTGCTTATGTAATCAGCAGTTACCATATGTAGGAATAAATTCCAACATGCCATGCACTCAAAGAGCTTGTCGGACAACCTAGACAAGTTATGTGGTGCTTTCAATAAGATGGAAGGACCTACTGTTCAACAGTTGGGTTGTCAATGGACGGAGTTGCCGTACATGCAAGCACTTCATGAAGATCTTGGCACAACGGACAGACACCCAAACAGATCCATTTTGCTGCAAGGGATGCAGCCTGTTGAGGCTCGAGGAGGTTGTGAGGCTGGTAACAAGGCTGAAACAGTGGTCAGCACTGCTGCGTGGGACCTAGATGCCAAAGACATTGCTTATGCAATGCACATCGCAACCTGCAAGAGCGAGGCACTTGAACCCCGAACCATCACTGAAGCACGCAAACAGCCCGACTGGTCACGATGGGAAGAGGTGATCAATGCTGAACTCAAGAGCCTCACTGATGCGCACACATGGGACGTCATACCTTGCCCACCAAAGGGGACCAACGTCGTTGATAGTAAATGGGTGTTCAAAATCAAAAAGAATGCTGCAGGTGAAATCAATAAGTACAAAGCTCAACTCGTTGCATGCAGTTTCACTCAAGTACACGGTGTCAATTACTATGAGACTTATGCTCCCGTTGCCTGTCTAGCATCTCTTCGCCTCCTTCTTGCTCTAGCTGCTCGTCATGACTGGGAAATTGAAGTTTTTGATTTTCACAGTGCTTTTCTCAATGGGAAACTCAACAACAATGAAGTGATATTCATGGAGCTCCCACCTGGATTTAACAAATTGGGTCGTGACATAGTCACTCGACTTCGGGTGGCCCTCTATGGTTCAAAGCAAGATGCACTGAAGTGGTACCAGCATCTATGTGATGAGCTGAGAGCTTTAGGCTTCCACTGTACTGAGGCAGATTGGGAAGTCTTTGTGGCTCACATTGGTCATGAGACCTTACTCCTCACCTCGCACATTGATGACTGCATGGTGACTGGTAGCTTAAAAGAGCTCATCCATGAATTCAAAGCCAAAATAGATACTTGGTTCAAGATCACAGATCTAGGACCTATTAGTTGGTTGCTCAGCATGAAGGTTACTTGTGATCGGGACCATCACATATTGTCTATCTCACAGGAACCATTTGTTGAGGCCATACTGGCCAAATACAATTTTATAGACGCAAAGCCACTCTCCACCCCGATGGACCCTCACATCCAGCTCTTGACAAATCAGTGCCCAAAAAACACTGCTGACATTGCCTTTATGAAGCAAGTCCCATACCGTTCTGCCCTCGGCTCACTCATATACCTTGCTGTTGGTACTTGCACCGATATTGCTTTTGCCATATCAACACTGACCCAATTCACTGAGAACCCAGAACCAACTCACTGGGAGGCACTGAAACAGGTATACTGTTACCTAGTCGGTACAAAAAAGTGGTCGCTAACATATGGAACAGAGCAAAAAGGTCTCACTGGGTATGTGGATGCAGATGGTGCATCACAGGAACATCGGCATGCCATCTCAGGCCATGTCTTTCTCATTGATGGGAGAGCTACTATCGTGTTGACAAAAGACAGTAATTATCACATGCGCACCAAACACATAGACATTAGGTATCATTTCATTCGTTTTACTATCAATAATGGATCCATTCGCTTACTTTATTGCCTGACCAAGGATATGGTTGCTGACACATTAACCAAAGCTCTCCCTTCTATTAAAGCTAAGCATTTTGCCTTCGAACTAGGACTCCGCTCAGTTTGAGGGGGAGTGTTGAATTTCACACATAGCATAGTCTAACTGCTTACTAATTCACTCGTCATATTTGATTGCTCAGCTAATCGCACCTCAGTTGACTGCCATACAGTCTACTGAGGTGAGACATCTACTTACCTTTGTTATACCTCATACTCACATACACCTGTAGCACTATACTTCCTACAGGTGAATACAGTATAGTTGACTGCCATACAGTCTACTGAGCACTATACTTTCTACAAAAGCTACTAACATATCCTTCTACCCCGAATTATGGCACAAACTCCTTGATCTTGCCAAGGCTCGTATGCACCTCCATGTCACTGTTGATGATGCATTCCTAAAAATCGAGATAGCCATTGATAAGGAATGCAGGGAGATCCTCAATGAAGTAATTGCTTATTTTGAGGAGAACCAGTGGGAGGTAGAGAGAGGTACATCTCTCCTCTCCCCCCATGAATATTGTACTGACAACGTACAGGGATTTATCCATGCTACAAGGCTCAAATGAGCAGGCTGGTAAGTACCAGCAGTCATCCTGGATGCATGACAAAGGCTAATAATGGTTGCAGATATTCAACGACACATAGACGTTCCGTAGCAATATCAAGAAGGTGGCCATGAAATTTATATGCTCTGGCTACAACCTTTTCCCCCCCTCCACTGCCAATTCTGAGGAGCAGCTTGCAGCAGTCATGGATAAGGCCGATCATCTCCTTTCAACCTCATCATATCTGTGCGGAGAACCTGATGTGCTGGTATTTCACCAGCTTATTCCATTGCTACATTCTGACGTGAAATGCAGGGCAAAACCAGTAATTTCACTCATAGGATCCTCAGGGAGACAGTCCTCAACTTCTTCTACAGCAACTTGTCCAAAAGCCTCCACCAGTTCCCGGAATTCCAGAATACTGTCCTATACAGAGCTGTCTTACTTGTCGCCGCAATGGTAAGCCCCTTTGATCAATTGAAACTACCCTCACACACCCTCTTTCCCCACAGATTCATTCATTGCTTTTCTTGTTCAGAACATATGGGTTCATTGATGAGAAGACAGTCAAGCTCAATTCTCAGAACATCCAGGCAGCATATGAAGAACTGACCAAGCAAATGGAAGCAGTCTTGTGTCATGATTATCATGGCCCAAAATTGGATGCAATGCTCAGAGAGTGGGCGAAGGTGGCAGGCATGTAAGTTTTTTCTCGATTGAGTTGCTGGACAATAATCTCACAGTACACAAGGATGGGCTATTCTAAGAAGCCCAAAGCTGCTGCAAGTTCTTGCAAGGAATTTGCTGTCATCTTAGATTGATAGTGGGTGTGTTGTGGTGCATCATATTGTTGCTGAGTGAAGGGGTGTCATCCTGTGGCTGTGTGTTTCCTGTGGTGTCATCATGTGATTCTGTCGTGTCGTGTGGTTCTGTCATCGTGTGGTTGTGTTGTGTTGTGCAGTTCTGTCATCGTGCAGTTCTGTCGTCATATGGTTCTGTCATGTCATGCAGTTCTGTTGTCATGCGGTTCTGTCATCATGTGGTTCTGTCATGTCATGCAGTTCTGTCATCGTGTGGTCCTGTCGTCATGTGGTTCTGTTGTGTCATGCAGTTCTGTCATTGTGTGGTTCTGGTTGTGTGGTCCTGTTGTTGTGTGGTTCTGTCGTCGTATGGTTCTCATTGTCAAGGGGCTCACTAATGAGATTATGTCAGGATCTGTCTAAATTAGGATAATGTACAGTAATTTGGTTTGGTACAGTTATGACACAGTAACGTAGCACAGCTGTACAGAGGGGGACCTACCTGTCACACTGTGACTGCTGTGACTAACTGTAATGTAATGTACAGTCTTGCACAGTACCTAAAGGGTTTGCTGATGTCAGTCTACATATGTTACGAAGTGGCCAATTGCCTGATTGCTTCCATAGATCCAGAAAGGCACCAACAGTGCCAGGGCCAACGACATGAAGGGGATGAAGGCTGCCATAATTGACTGGATCACACCAAAAGGCCAAACTCTCAACCCTCATATCTCATGCAATGTGAAATCTGGTTGAGGATTTCACCATGAGTGTACAGGAGCATTACTCTGCCCTGCTGGTTATGACTGGGCAAATGCAGAGTATGTGTTTTGGTCCAGATAACCTACCCCCACAATAATTTCTTACAGAATTAAGGAGAAATTGCGCAACAGACAGTTCCAAGTTGTAGGCAATCAGTGGCCAATATTCTTGTATGCAAACTACATGTATGATCCTGAAGAGCTGTGGAATGGTTTGTTGCATAGTGGGATCTTAGTATTGGTCAGGCTTTTTTTTTTGGCTCAAACACTGATAGATCATGCATTCGCAGGCCTACAAGCATGTTTTTACTTCTCTGAGCTCCATTGACATTGATGAGCCAAAGGTGACACACTCATGCAATGCTCGCATCCATGAAATGTGTTCTGTCACAAAAGCATCAATCGCTTACATTGCCACACAAGTACATTGTGATCGCATTATCCCCTTCAGCTAACAACTCACTCTCCTTAGGCTTGTTTCACATTGATGGTGGCTCAAGTCTTCTCACAAACTGATCTTACAATGGACTTGGAACATTTCTATAACAGTATCATTGAACTCCTTGAAGACCTGGATGAGAAAGATGAAGTTGAACAGCTTCTGATGTGGTGGAACAGGTAAGTTTTTTGATTTGTATTAACCATGCTCATACCAATGTGTGTTAGGCAGATTTTCTCAAGCAGTGCTGAATGCATGCGCTTGCCTTCAAAGAATAGTGCTCTCGTGAGGATTTGTCAGAAACAAGTTGAGATCAAGGCTAATGCTGTTCCAGTGTGCACTGCAGATGGTTCGTTCCTCTGCTCAAGCCTGACATCTTCTCACCATATTGCTTATGTCATCATTGTTATGTTTTTTTTGCATGGCACCATTGTTCTGCTATAATATAATTTGGTAATCACAATAGCTAGATTCAATGCAAAGAATGATTGTTAGCTATTACCATGTGTTGTGATTGGACTTTGGGGTTTTCTTGGCAGACATAGCCTAACATTCTTACTGCTGATGTTAATGACAAGAGCTGACATTCTGACACCACTGATAGCTTACCTCTGACAGAGAGAGATGTTGAGACATTTAATGCTGATGTTTAATGACAAGATCCAACTCACTGATATTGATGGTAGGCCCAGGTAGGGTCAGGAGTCTTGTTGCTAATGGTAAGATCTTGCTGACTTACTGATGCTGATGGTAAGCTCCAGGAGTTCTGATACCAATGATAATATTTAGAAGTCAGATGATCTTTGATCTGTACTATCAATGTAATGCTGATGGTAAGGCCAGAAGTTCTGATATCACTGGTAATATTTAGAGGTCAGATGATCTTTGATCTGTACTGTCAATGTGATGCTAATGGTAAGGCCAGAAGTTCTGATACCAATGGCAAGATCTTGCTTACTGATGCTGATGGTAAGGTACAGGAGTTCTGATACCATTGGTAATATTTAGCAGTCAGATGATTTTTGATCTGTACTGTCAATGTGATGCTGATGGTAAGGCTAGAAATTCTGATATCAATGGCAAGATATTGCTTACTGATGCTGATGGTAAGATACAGGAGTGCTGCTACCAATGGTAATATTTAGAAGTCAAATGATTTTTGATCTGTACTATCAATGTGATGCTGAAGGTAGGGCCAGAAGTTCTGATACCAATGGCAAGATCTTGCTTATTGATGCTGATGGTAAGGTACAGGAGTGCTGCTACCAATGGTAATATTTAGAAGTCAGATGATTTTTGATCTATGCTATCAATGCTCTTAGAGAATATATATATAACATGATCAATGTGTATATCATAGGGCTTTATAGGATAGATAAAGCCATCTATGATATAATCATTTCATTAAAATTTCCCTGATGTGGTATTCTCACATGAGACAGACATGAACTGCCATCCATATTGGTACACCCACATACTCAAGATTTTTCATGTCAATGTTCAGTATTACAGCAAGGACTCACATTCTCACAAAATTCAGTGTAAAGATGTATTGTTCGTTTGCTGGTTCAGTTGTAATCTAACGAATCCTTCCATCTTCCGTGCTCACCGTCTCCCTCATACAGTGGCTTAAAAAACTGTCCCAATGTTTGCATGTTTTGCACTAAACGCGATGGTCCCCGATAACTGCTAACCCTTACCATACATTATGAGTGTATGAAATAAAGTATGTACTCTTGGCTTTCTATTGGCCCAAGGGTTAAAGGATTTGGTTCAGATTTGGTGAAATGGCAGCCATATCAAAATGACAACTCATTGGGACAGTTTTTTGACTTTGAATTCTTATTACATATATCAGACCCTGAGATGCTGTAAGATGGTTACATACCTTATGTAAATGATATATTATGTCACCATGA
>JBBPMW010000582.1:0-16401 GCA_038090535.1 Tylopilus alboater | reverse complement strand
TACTATCCTATCCAGTAACTTCGGCACTCCCAACAACTTCGGCAGTCTCTCAAAGCATGAATTCCACATTGTCCCTACACCTAGACACTATCTATAGTATATCTTAAGTTGCTGCGAGCTTGAACGGGTGAAATTGAGGCAGCAATGAACTCGATAGCCCAAATGCCGGTTGTCACGCCGGTTGTGCTGGATTGTCACCCTCGTGTCACCTGCCGAATGGTGCCGAAACGGAGCTTGAAGTTTGCTCAGGTTGCCGAGGGTTGCCACAACTGTGCCAGGTCTGTACTACAGAGTACCAGCGGTGTTGGCCTAATGAGCCCTAACAGGCTGCTTTGGCTTCGCAGGTCGAGTAGTCGAAGCAGCCAGCAGTCTGGGAAGCAATATTGTGCAACCTCAGACGGATCAGGGTGGCATGTCCCAATCGGTCGTCGCAGACAGTCAATTATGCCAGTCTTCCGGTTTCGTGATGCTGAACAGTCCACTCATGCCACGCCCCCCGCAGTAGGACTCGGAGAGTCTCGGTATATACGACACATACAATACTTAGTCTCCGAGTCTCGCAGTCCCGACTCCAATATGCCGAGCTGAGTTTGACTTTGGAACGCGTGACCAAAAGAGACCTGATGTGACTCTGTGTGACTGCCGAAGTTGTTGGGAGTGCCGAAGTTACTGGATAGGATAGTATAATTTGAACGCGTGTAGCTGCGTTATATTAATAGGCTATCGGGTATACGCGTCTTTTAATTTGCGCAGTGCCGTCTGCATGAACAATCATGAATTCTCACATACTTACACGACCGATCCGTAACACTGGACCTTACCTGATAGTTTTCCAAGAGGGGCTGGATCTCACTCCGAGGGACCTTCATTGTCTTCACCCTATGTAGATGATCGTGCTCTTTCAGCGTTGCCTTGAAGTACCGTGCCTATAGAAGGTCGATCTCCTGGTCCTGCGGACACCATGTTTGGACACCTACCTCCTGTTCTTCCACCAATGTCCACGCATCACCGTCCCGTCCAGCTCGAGCAGTCCGCCCAACACGGTGAACATACTTCCTCATATCAACCGGCGTATCATAGCTCACAACATGAGAGACATGGCTAATGTCAATCCCTCTTGAGATTAAATCAGAACAGATCAGGCTACTCGTCGACGGAGTGAGATCACCATCGCACTGTGAGTGGCGCAGAGCTTACACGTGGACCTCCTGCGCTTTGAATTTCTCCAGAATTGTTTTTCGTTCGCCTGCAGGGAGATCACTCGAGTACGCACGAACCGTAACGCGAGCGCGGTCCGTCGTTCTCAGCTCTTCAAAGCGCTCGAGCAAGAAGACGAGGCGGGCCGCGGATTCCGACGATTTGGTGAAAATCAAAGCGTTACGAATGTCGTGGTTGTGGAGAAGATGAAGCAACATAAGCGGTTTCTGCGACGCTTCGCAAATAATCATATGCTCCTAAACGACAAAGATTAATCCGAAATGAATGTTAGGCAGGTTCAAGGCTTACCGTAAGGGTGGTTGGCATGGCAAATCGTTCAGAAACGAGGTGTGACGGTGCACCATCGGATCTACCTTCAGTTTGACTCTGAACGACGAAATACTTCGGATCCCGCAGACCAAGAGCTGCGAGTTTGCCAGGATCTCGGGTAAGTGTGGCAGAAAACAAGAGTTTTTGGCATGAAAATCCTCTTTGCTCATTGACGTCAGCCTGATAATATCCACGATGCTCAAAATCTAGGCAGGCAGGTGCGAGAGAATCGCAGTTTTGTGGGAAATATGTATCTTCCGCTAATTTGCTTTCCGGGAAAATACTTTCTGGGGTTCTCCAGTGGATAGCACTGAGCGCCTGAGCCAGCCAGTCTTGAAATGATTGAGAGAGCAGGCGGTCGGCTTCATCAATGACCTGAATACGTTGTATTTGAGAACTCTACCTAGAAATCATCAATTTACTCGTACCAGGAAACGGAGGTGTTGCAACGAAAAGTTGGGCGTTCCATTGAGATGATCTATTAAACGACCTGGAGTGCATATCAAGACATCCACTTTGCTGGAACCCCCCAGCAAGCTGCGAAAGAAAAGGAGATTAGTCTCGCATCACCCCACCGGTAAGGAAAATCTACCTAGGATCAGTCTCGGAGGCCAATTGTGCCTGTTCGTGGGCAAATGAGTGTTGGCCTGTCGCAGTGCCAATCTAGCAATAATAATGAGACATGCAATGATCGCGATATGCTGAGATATAAACCACTTTTAAGCCGCGTCCTTTACCAACAGCCTCAAATGTTTCTCTGACCTGCGTGACAAGGTCCCGAGTGGGCAGAACAATTAAGGCACGCAGTCTGGTGACAATTCGGTTTGATAGAACCTGCAGCATTACGAGCATCAGTAATTCCAATAACATTAACGGCACCGGAACTCACCTCGATTATAGGAAGGACATATGCAAGTGTTTTCCCACTTCCCGTTGGCGCCGAAACACATACATCGTGAAGAGCAGAGTACGGTATATACAGCCACTGGCCGCGGCGGATGAGAAAAGGCAGGAGAGTGGTCTGTACTACACGTCATGTCATCAGCATGTGAAACCGGAGTTCGTGTAATCAGCCCCTGACCAGCAAAAAGTTCGTTAATACCGAGGTCAAGCAAGCGCTTTCGTGTCTTCAAACTGAGACCGCTGTCATATGGATCTTGTTCGGCTGTTGAGAGAGGCGTTACAGCGGCAGGTTCGATGACTTCTGCCTGTATAAGAGCCTTGTCAATCCCTTGAATAGCGAGCAGGGACTTGGGTGGTGCGCTGGGTGCCGTTGGCGATGGAAATGAGGGTAGAGCACCTGTTGGGATTGCGGGTGGTCCCTGGATGCTAGGAAGTTCCTTGCTCTCCGAGTCGCGCACTTTTCCGGGGACGCTGACATCTGAATCTGGTACCTCCTCGATCACCTTTCGCCTTTTCTTGGGGGGCTGAACGAGATGTTCCCTGGTGATCACCCTCTCTTCGTTGGTGCCATCCCCATCATCCTCGTCTGCAACTCCTTCAAGTTCATCATCATCATGCTCCCCATCAGACCCTGAGCTTGCATGGGGAGTATCCCCTGATTTCCGAGGTGCTGAGGATTTCCGTGTCCTTCTCCGAAGTTTTTTGCGCTTGAGGTACCTGGCCTTTGCCTTAGTCTTTGTCCTCGACATTTTAGTACTTGGAGCAAGATATGACATGACTACCACCAGTATGCTCACTTTTGACACACTTGCTTTGATCGGCTGAGGAACCTCTGCCATGCATACAACTCGTCCAGCGACCGTAGGTCCGAGGTAGCACGCCGAGATTGAAGGAAAGTCTGATCCAGCGAACACTTTGCTGCGTGATTCCGTAGCCTTGAACCGCTACACTATACTTGGTAGAGGTTTCTCTAGAACGCCCTATTGGCAGGCTCGATGGCGCAGATTGAGGCGATGTCAACTGGAGCATGCCGTCAAACTTTGTATCCATAATGTATCTCGTGCTCGTACTACTACAAATGTCAACTGCCACCAGCAGCATACTATGAATACAACATGGCTCTCCAAACTTCTCAGCTTGAGTGTTGGCCAGTGACCACCCGGAACTGAGCTCAATTGTGCCAGACTTGAGTCAGGCGGCTGAACTAATGGTATGATACTAATCGTGCCGATGCCACCAGCAAGCTTGTCCGAGTCGTTCAAGTCTGCCAGTGGTCATCATCGGACTCGTGTCAATGTTTGGCGGTGACTTCGGTTCAAGTTGCGGCCCAGTCTGGCTCACGATCAATATTTCAATTTCGATGGTCCATCAAGTTCATCAACGATCGATTAATCTCATCAAGTAGAATCATGTTCGCGCATAATGACAGGAGATCGGCATACAAAGCCCCACCCACTACGTTCACGGACAAGTTGGTGTCACAAGAAGTTCGACGCGAAAAGGTCAACCGTTATGTTCCAGCCTAGTTTCTTTACCCGAACTAACAGGGATGGTTGCACTCTATAGGCTCTAGAAGAACAAAGGCGGGTGCGTGAAGTTACGTTGAGCCTATCACCGTACCGATTTTCATGGGCACGGCCATCTGGTGTAGCGAAGAGCTCAGAAATTCGATTCATGCAGACAGCTTGATGCATTCGCGCATTTGAGTCTCGGAGCATCTGACGACGAGGGTGACGAGGACATTGACGAGGGGCCTCAAGTGATAAGGGATGGGATAGCAAATTACGCATCCCTTGCAGGCACATCAGACGTCCCCGATGCCACTCTTGCCGCACCCAAGGCAGATGATGGCAGCCATTTGAAAAAGAAGCGTACCAAAAACAAACGGAGGCGGGCAAATAAACCTAGCAAGTGGGCAAACAAGTGCATGTACGCGGAACTATTGGAGATGAAGGAGGAACCTAGCCTTTGGGACGACCACTCCAGCGACGCAGACGATGGCCTTCCTTCAGATCTGGAGACAAGCTGGGTAGCAGTGGCACCCGTACCAACAGGAAAACGATGTCTGGCAATCACTCACCAGTCAACGTCCGGAGTCATAGGAATATGTAATATTCGTTCCCAATTCAAAATGATGTCGCTGACTGGATCGATCTGCAGCACCAAATACCTCTCTTCGGTCTCGTCTCTTGGGGAAAATGCTACTTCCTCGCTTTCCGTCTTCGCTCCCACCATTAACAGTATTGGACTGCATCCTCGACGTCAATTGGAGAGCGAACGGAATTATACATGTCCTTGATGTCATCAAGTGGAAAGGTCAGGACATTGCAGATTGTGAAACTCCTTTCAGGTACTCTGCCGCTCAGTGACGATAATCTCGTACTCATCGAATCCATAGGTTTTGGTGGCGAGACACTCGACTTGCTGAACTACCAAAATTTGCACCACCTTCGGCTGTGTTCTCGTTCACTGGCTCTACTGAGGCCCAACAGTCGGGTTCACAACCGAGCTCTTACAATTTTCAATATCCAACATCGTTCATTCCTGTTCCTCATCACACAGACACGACTCTCCGCATGCTACATTCCTGTATCGTACCCCTAGCTCGTTCAACACGGGAGGTCTTCGTTGATATCCCAACTTCAACGCCGTTTCAATTTCTGTCCTCCTCGGATTCTGCGATGTCGGTCGATTCGGGGGTTGATCATAGTGGATTGACACCTGTGCCAGTGCACGTAGCATCAGATGGACTCCTACTCTACGTTTCGCATGCAAGTTACGAAGAGGGCATAAGCCCACTGAGTTGCTGGATACCTATAAGGCCAGTTGCTACGTCTGGCGAAGAGGAAATTAATGATACAGAACGGGAGAATAATGGCCCATTGGATCTGTTTCAGCGGTATGTTCTCGTGAATCTGCCCAGTCCTGTATCTGATAGTCGGTTTGTGGTAGACTCGTTCATCGCCGATTGACCAGGATGCAAGAGGGCTCCAACTTGCATTCCGACGGCATGATTATGTAGAACTACCAAGCCTGGTCGACTACTTTCGTATTGGCCATTACATCCTAAACATTTCTTGCCCGTTTCTTACTGCTTAGCTGATGCGTGCAAACGGCGTGATAGACGGAAAAGTGCGTGGAGGAACAACGTCTGTAGACCTTACAAAACGGTATTACTTGCTACATACTGTAGTGGACACCAGGTGCAAAATACAAAACATGCTTGAATGTACAATGATTGTCCGCGTAAAGAAACGACTATCCAGCCAATATTACATCAATTTCACAAACCGAACCAGTTCAGTCGGTGGCAAGGAGTTTCTTCAGATAGTCAACTGCTGCCTGCCGCACAGACGCATCCACTATCGGACTGCCCATGAGGTCCATTGCAAGCTGGGCCCGTTGCTTCATTCCAGAATCTTTGTTGTTCTCCCGATCCGCTTGCTCCTTCTCGAATCGGCGGCGTTCCAGCTCCTGACGTATCGAACTTTCCTTTTCTTCTCGTTCCTCACGTCGCCGCAGGTAATCGATTTTGAGCTTGCTGTGTTGAACCTGCGCTTGAAGCAGCTGGAGACAGGCTGTCATCAAGTTCTGAGAGACAGAGAAATGGATATGCGATTGTTCTGGTTGAGGCGAGGAAAGCTTTTGTCCTGAAAACACGGGTCGGGTAGGAGAGCTTGACGGTCCTGCCTCCATAGTAAGGTGGTCCAAGGCAGCAGAGGGTTGAGGATTCACAGGCTGAGAGTAGGGCGGGGTACGAGCAGCTTGTAATGGTGCAGGCGGTGGAGAATCTGACACATCTAATGAATTCTCTTCGTCTTCAACTTCATCGCTGTTGACTGCACCTCCCGGTACACCATTTGCGTTGTGACGGGTGGGAGGGCGCGCAATCACCGGGTCACCGTTCCATCTGCGAAGGGTCGTTGTTTAGTTGATGGGTAGTCGATTGACTGTAGCCCACCTGCGATAAAATAGATTGTACCACCCACTTCGGTGCCAGTGGTCTATGGTTCTTGCATTGAGATTTCCGACTTCACAGCCACCCTTCCGGGCTAGCTGAAGGCGGCGCTCATATTCTCGTAGCCTGTCCCCCTCAACGATCATGCTCAAGGGTCCATTGCCGGATGATGCATGATATGCCTCAAAAGCATAGATCTGCTTGAACAGGTTAAAGTTGCGCTCGTAACAACCCTTGAGAGCTTGATATGTTTTCTTCCCCCCAAAAACCTCCATGGCACACTACGGTCGACTATGAGCGAATGGAATTATCGCCACATCACCAACACATACCTCTCGGAAGCACGAATTTTTCGTCGAGCGGAGAGAGCTCCAATGTTCGTCCTCACCCGGGTCCATGAGCCAAGTGAACAACTTGGTTTTCTCTTCCTCGGTCCAATGCTTTGAACCATGAACAGAGTCGCTATCAAATTCCGCCACGTCTTGAGCTTCCCGTCGTCGCTTTCCCAGTTGGCTGTTTGGCATCGCATTGGCGCCATCAGTGTGTTTGCGCTTCAGTGCATTCGTAGCCGGACTGTCGTTTGTCAGGGGAACAGTGTATTCGTGTATGGGAGAACGCGAAGGACCGGCGACAGGCTGAGTGGGCCGTGCACCGCTACCACTCGAGTCGAGGATAGTCGGTGGCGAATCCGTCAGCCGGAAACTGCTGTCGTGAAAAGTCGATCGCGCACTAAGCGTAGGGGTAAGATGAGATCCCAGCGCTTGGTTGAGGCTCTGCAACGGATCCATCGATGAGGCTACGAAAGAGAGGCGGAATGTCGGGCAACCCTCACCGAAACGTTGCTGACGTTGGGATCACGTTGTAGGTGGCCAAAGGCCATGCCTGGGTCACTGCGTGTGGTTGAAAATACAATGAGACATTGCACTTGGAATAATGTCGCGTTGTAGACGCTGGACGAGCAGGTGGGTAGTGAGACGTACTTACCCATGGGGCTGAGAGTTGTCCATGGTCAGTTGAACCACAATGAACCAGACGTGAACCGCTCGCACTTGCTGTGGCTCGTTTGCAGTGCTGTTTGGTTCCAAAGTCAATAAGTACAAACAACTATAGAGGCGCTCCGGTTCGTATCGCCTGTACAGAGCAACATTGTAACTAGATGCATAAACAATTAGAGAAACCTGTATGGATACATATATTCATATCTCAATCTCGTCATCCGGCTCTCCCTCAGCATCCAAGTCCGAGTCCTCCTCAGCCACTACTTGCGACGCAACACCGTCTTCTGGGGCACCTCCATTGGCATCCCCGGTGCTTCGTGATCGTGAAATTCCCTCCCCTTCCCCTAAAATCTTGCTGTGAACCACAGCGCCATTAACACCTTCTACCGCAACCATGGTATCATCACTCGGAACGCTGTGCCGACTGGTCAATCCTGTGAGGGGAGTTCCCAGATCTTCCGATTTCACGTCAGTGTTTTCCTGTTGCGCGAGATCATCTTTTTGCTCCGACTCCTTCTCTCCCTCCGTGGTCCCGATGGCAAGACTAGAATACGGTGAACGTCGTGTTGAACCCTGACGGTGTCCATTCGTGGTATGGCCTTCTCCATTGATAACCACGGGATGACGGTCCGCTGGTTGACCATCGCGGCCATCATGCCCCTCAGCATAGGTAAGATCCATGGATCCAACCAGATCCTCAGGAGAGGGAGAATCGAGTTTCCTGCGCTTCCGAGGCGATGTTGGTTTGGGAGACGACGTCAATCCAAGCTCATTCGGGAAGGACTGGGATACATTGTCAGGCGGTCGGGCTCTAGGGGGGCGCCCACGGCGGCGCTTGATGGGCACAGTGCGAGCAACGTCTTCAATCCCTTGCACGACCTTACTAGTACCAACAAGGAATGTATCGCTGCTTTCTCCGTTGGGTCCAGAGTCGCTGTCCGGAACTGCTTGCGCGGAAGTTGAACAGGTGGACATTGCAATGGAGTCGGGGCTTGCATCCCCCAGCCTGTTTCTCAGTTGCTTCTTTGGAGTGGGCATTTTCTCGGGGAGCAAGTCATCAAAGAGATGGGCTGCAGACATTTCTGCTGCATCACGAGAAGCCATTACTTGTTCGTTCGGTTCGTTCGACGAACTTTGTCTAGAACCCAAAGACTTGGCCCGATCACCAGTATCCAGTATAGGCGTCCCGCCGTCCATTGGACTCTGGGGCGTACTGATGTGGACTGTGGCCCCAGAACCTAAGCCCGCCTCGGCCTGAAGGACCTCCACACCCGCTTTGGTGCGAGACAACACGAATGGTGTCCACTTCAGCTTCTCGGGCTTAAGCGTCATGTACCCTTTCTTTTCCCAGGCCTCCAACCAACGTTCCACCTTGTCTTGGTCCCAAGAGATTTCATAGTGCGCGGGAGCGACGAACGGCGTATTTGACTTGCTTCCTCCCCCATCTGGTTGCTTTTGTGGATTGGGTCTTTGCAAGTGCCTCCGCGCAATACCATTTTTGCGACCACGCGGGAACTTGATCGACTGCCCTGGTGATGGACGCGCGGAGTTCGGGAATGTGGTGTCCACTATAATCATGTCTTGCTGCGCGAGGATGCCAAAAATGTCCTCGACGGTCATAGACGTGGCCCGACTAATATCTGTTTAGTGGTACGCGGGGCACCTGGTGTGAGGGAGAGTCAACCCACGAGCAAAAGAAAAATAAGCTGACCTTCAAGGGTCGGTTTCGGAGGGGCTGATCTAAGGTAACGCATAAGTGTAAGCGTCCAGTAGTTCTTGTAGCCAAGAGCGCCCAGTCCAGAAAGAGGCTTTTCAGGAGAGCCTGCACGCTGCTCTTTCTTCGACAATAGGTAACCTAGGCGGGTATTTTGTCAACAGGCCAACACGTTTCAGGGATATCAAACATACTGAAATCGATGAGATAATTTCCCCAGCCCTGTCGTTGTCGTACCGGAAGTGTCATAATACAACTCACGTTGTATTGTTTCGGTGAACATTTCTCCTTGCTAAAGTACCCCACGAAATGAGCTCCGATATCATCGGTCTCCGTCATGACGTAGAATAGAAACGGTTCAACATCGTAGAAAAGAGATTTATGGTCAAGGAACATTTTGGATAGGAGGCAAAGGTTCTGGCAGTATATTTTGTTCTTGCGTCCATCCACCTCGAATATGGAAATTGAACTGTCGCGGTAAATTTCATCACCTGGCGGATGACGAGCTTTGCACTTCAACTATCATCACCAGTCAGCTACAAGGTGTGCTCCACATTCATACAAGAGCTCACTCGGTGTCGACCAAATGCAAAGCGGCTTCGCATATACTTCAAACAAAACTCGCATATCCACAACCGGCCGTCTGGTATATTTGCGTACTCTTCCGGAAACGGGGCATCGTACCAAGGATGAATGTCATAGGGTCCGAAACGGATGGTACGTATACGTAACGTCGGCTGCCCATCAGGGATGGTTGGAGTATTGGGGGTTTGGGAGAAGGCTCCTGGTGTGGGTGGGACAAGACCTGGTGTGGATGGCACTGGGGACACGGGTGGCAATGAAGGAGGTATGGATAATTGATGGAGGGTAGCGGATCGAAGGGGGCGCGAAGATGGACCGGCTATCGGCGCATCCGGGTTTTCGGCAGCCGAAGGTGGTGGAACCGGAGCCGGATATAATTTCTCCTAGAGAAGTGATCAACCAACCATGCCGAAGTACATACGTCACCCACATACCTCAGCAGCAAGCCTGCTCTTCTCAAATCTTGTCCTATCAAAGCTGTCAATAGTCGTCTTTGAAGTATCCCTCTCTCCTGGCGGCAAAAGGTCCTCAAAGATATTATGCTCCATATCGTCCTCACGCTCCTTGCCCTTGCCCTTCGGCGGAAGCCGCAACCGCACGATTAACGGCGGGGGAGGAGAGCGCACCTTGATGCGCATGCGTTTCGCGGGACGCGGAGTCTGCATCTCCATCGCATGCTGAGCAGGTCTCTTCTTCTTCTTGACTGACCGAGGACGGCGCGCTGCGGGAGCGTTCACTGTTTCGTCCGAGTCAGAGTCCGAATCCGAATTGGTGGATTTGTCGGTGGACGAATCGTCAACCTGGATATCCATCTCGGGGTCCGCTCCCAGCGGGTCCTTGGTCCGTCCGTCTGGATCAGATTTGCCAGTGGGACAGTCCAGTCCGACCTGTGGGAAAGCGACATGCTGAGCCAGAGTGGAATGAGGATCAGAAGGGAGCATGTCGAGTGGTGGGCATAAAGGACAGTGCCATTGACCCGGTGGTTCTTCCTCTAGTGGAGGCTGGAGACAATCCATGTGCCAACCTATTGAAGGAGGAAATGTGAACAGATGAGGAGCACGGTATGACGTTTGATATACCTCGATCGCAAAAGTCACAGAACAATATCCTGGCCTTTCTAGATATGAACCAATAGCACATGAACTGGATGGACACTCTTACATCGTCGCCCTTTTCTTGGCAAATCTCGCAGATCTTGCATTCGATGCATTTCCAAGGGTAGGATCGAACTACCTCGGCGACTTTGGCCAGCTCCATGCAGCTCGGGTGTCCTGTGAAAGAGTGTTAATAGAACACTCGGCAAGGCTCAGGATGACGAGACGCACCACTCCGGCCGCACTCTTCACAAGAGACCATGATCTCTGGCTCGCCATGCTTGTTCTTGGAATCGTTGCCCTGGCAAAAGCCGCATTCCTCCTCACGTCTAGGTTTCCTCTTTCGTTTTTGAGGCTTCGTGACCCGTGGAAGTTCCGTCCCCGGGATCGGCAGATAAGCCGCGGGTGGCTGAGGCGCGAACGGATCACCTTGAGGACCCTGGTCATACTGCAACGGCTCTTGAGAGTAGTGCCTCTTCGGTGGGGGTTCAAACTGATGCTGTACAATGATGGGATGTGGCTATTGACGATTTGATGAGCATTGCACTCGGTAACCACGTCTGAAGTTAATTGAAACGCGCGACGCGTTCGTCGCCAATTGGGGGTGATGGATGTGTGCAACGGATGAAGCATACCTGCTGAGCACTCTCTGACGGTACAATTCTGTGAGTGGCTATTGCTGGGTCGATGGCTGGAGCACCTGCGAGGGCAGGATCAATTGGAATGTCGTCTACGTGACTGAATGGCGTTCCATGTTCGCTCGTTGCCTCGCGGTCGACGAGAGCGTTGGTGGGAAAAGGGAGGCCACGCATGCTGGTTGTGCTGGACGTTGCGGAGGACGACGAGCTCGAGGTGAGCGATTGAGCGGTCGGACCACTCGTCGACGGGCACAGCGACTCGAGTCCACTCTTTCGTGACCGTCCCGCGTGACTAGCGAACGGGGAACGTCCAGTCACGAATCATGACGAAAAATTCACGCGAACCCATTTTTGCGACGACGGCTTCCATTTCCGGTGCACCAGCTCACGCACTTGCGCAGGATCCGGGCAAAAACATCGCTCGGGTTGCGGGGCACTCACCCCCACCCGGCGCGCGGGAAGCGAGTCCATGAGATTCTTTTCGTTTTTTTTTTTTTTCGGACGAGATTCGGGTGGTCCGTGTCTGTGGCAAAACAAACGACAACAAGTACCACTTGATCCAGTGAGTTGCGTTCTCAGAGGCCAGACTAGTCGAGCTGGCTTGCTGGCTTTCAATCTCGTTCCCTCTCCCTCTCCTCCTTCACGCCCCTTCGTCCCTTACCACCATCCCCCCCTCCAAAGAATGCAAGCCGTCATGCATCGCCAACCTCTCCCTCCACTCCTAGACCAGTATCATCCCCCATCGCTCACCCAACCTCGCTCAAATCCCACAATGATGCCCACCCCCCCAGTCGTATCCCGCAAGCGAAAGAGAGCCCACCAGTACACCGTCAGCTACAGCGAAGTTCAAGAAATCGACAACCAAGGCCGTGTTCGTGAAGTAATCGTTATTGAGGACACCCCACCCCCGTCCACTATATCTCCCGCAACGACTCATACCAATGCCTACTCCGCTTCCTATCAACCCCCTACCTACTCAGCTCCAATCAGGACCAGAGCCCGTGCCGCCGCAGAGGCTCAGGCTATGTCTGCCAGTACTTCCTCGGCAGTGCTTGTGGCACCAGCGCCAAAGAAGCGGAAGCGAGACCAGGCTGACGACCCCCGTGGGACCATGGTCAAGAAGGTCACCACCAGCCTCCAACAACAGGCCGCCGTGCCCTCCTCCAAGTCCTGGGCCAGCGGCAGCGGGCTCGCCACCACAGATGTACGTAACACTTTTGCTTACAATCTATTTGGTTGCCAACTGTCCGTTAAATTAGCCATCCAACGACGTCGTTCCTTGTGATGATAAGGAAGGCCATTACATTATTGTCCCAGACGACATAATTTATAATCGTTGTGAGTCCTCATCTGCTGCAATGTATCCCTCCCTTCGACCAACCCTCCCTTCTAGATCGCACGGTTCGCCTTCTTGGTCAAGGAACCTTCGGCAAAGTGGTAGAAGCAGTCGACATTCAAACACAAAACCGTGTAGCGATTAAGATCATTCGTGCTATCCCCAAGTATCGTGATGCGAGTAAGATCGAGATACGTGTCCTCCAGAAGCTCAAAGAAAGAGACCCCGCAAATGTCCAGTTGGTCTGCATGTTCAGTAGCGATTTGCAGAATGCTGACATTGTATTATATTGTTCTAGTAAATGCATCCATTTACTCCACTGGTTTGACCACCGAAACCATATATGCCTAGTTTCGGAATTGTTGGGCATGTGTGTGTATGACTTTTTGAAGGAGAATGAATTTGCCCCGTTCCCCCGGAATCACATACAATCTTTCGCCAGGCAATTGCTTGGAAGTGTTGCTTGTACGTTGTTGCCTTGTTGTCTCTAGGTATAACTCACGTCCTGTGTGCCGTCCTAGTCCTGCATGATCTCCACTTGATTCATACAGATCTGAAACCGGAGAATATCTTACTAGTGCACAACGACTACAGGCTTGCCGTTGTGCCTGTACCTGGAAAGGTGAGTGGCCGCCGCATTTTCACGCAAATTAAATGTAATGCAATTTCCATTCACAAGCGAAATGCTCCCCCACGAACCAAACGGATACTTCAATCCACGGACATCCGCCTCATAGATTTTGGTTCCGCGACATTCGAGGAAGAGTATCACTCAACGGTTGTTTCGACGCGACACTACCGCGCACCGGAAATCATCCTTGGTAGGCTTCTTTCGTTCGCGAGGTTCATCCTTCTGCTTACGTGAGCTTGGCTGCATAGGTTTGGGGTGGTCATACCCGTGTGATGCATACTCATTGGGATGCATTCTAGTCGAATTTTATACGGGCGTGGCACTCTATCAAACACACGATAATCTCGAGCACCTAGCCATGATGGAAGCGGTTATGGGAAAGATGCCCGATCGCTTTGCGCGGGCAGGGGCGCGGTCGAAGCCTGAGTTCTTTAAGGAAGGTTCACGGCTTGACTGGCCCAAGCCCAAGGCCTCGCGGCAAAGCAAGAAGGATGTTCGTGCAACCAAGTCACTCGTGGTAATCCTTTATTTATATTTCCTTTTCGCCATTCGCTCAATTTCGATCTACTCGCAGGATGTTATACCACCCAGCGACCAGATCAACAAACATTTTTTGGATCTCGTGCGGCGATTACTTGCTTTTGATCCCGCCCAACGAATAACCGTGCGGGAAGCCCTGCAACATCCGTACTTTTCTATCAATGTTCCAGAGGAACTGTAGCCCAGATTACCACAGGTTATCTATTTCACTCTGTAGATCACCCTTTTTGCGCACTCCCTACACCATCTTCTTCGTCCATCTGCCTGCAGCACACCCTCGGTCCCCTCCTTGGTTGTTATTATGGTGTTCGGTCGTGGTCATGTACAACGCAAATCAGCTCACTCCATCGTCTCATCCATACCTGTTTGATTTTCATCCCTTTCACGTCTGCCATCACTACCTTCCAAGTGCAACAGTTGTTATCTCTACACCTCAAGCAATATCGTATGCTTTACTCACTATCGTGCGAGGCAATAGTCGCATGGCCTTATTGTAACGCGCTATCTCTCCTATCCTTCACGGGCGCCTGGTGCCCCGTGAAGACGGACGTTATACACGGGGGACTCACGTGATGGTAAGGGCATTCATGTCGCTTGTGTGTTACATATACAACTTACGCGCGCTTCATTGCGACAGAACACCAGCGTATGTACATTCAGCTTCATCGGCAATGTATGATGGCACCCTCTCAAGTTTTGAGTACCCCATAGTAGATCTACCCCTGCGTGATGTCGTTCGATATGGACACTATCTCTGCTCGTTGGTGCGAATGCTGCAGGAGACTTTGTATGTATAGTAGTACTAGAAGCGCGTGGTTCCACGGTGCACAAAAGTACCGAGGGAATGGTCGGCGAGTGATGGTCTACATGGAACAAGTTACAGCTTGACAAGGCGCGTCTTCCGCACTTCTTCGAATGCTTCCCAAAAATATCTCTTCGTTTCGAAGGGCCACTCCATGTAACAGGACCATGTTTGTAGTTACCCATTTTCCAAGTCCGTTGAGGTAGCGTTTCCTGGGGTCGGCATCCTTCCCCGGCACGACTTCATATTCGTGCGTTCCTCCACGTACGCATCCGTCAACCTTTTTCATTATACTTCCGAGACCAACGCGTCGAGGTAGGCTTCGACGTGCTCGATGGACTGCTTCGCTGAGCGTGGCCGCAACTTCTCGGTAGAAACGCGTTCGGAAGCTACGGAAGCCTGAGCAGTTGTCGGAAGAAGCAATAAATAATCTTCGCTCTTTCGTGAGCTGAGGAGAGGTGAGTTGTCCTCGTACTCTGGGTCCCTCATGCAATTGATGAAGATATCTCCTGCTTTCCTTGCACCAAGCCCGTCCTGATCGTCATTGGTTTCGTCAATTATCCAGAGAATATGGAGGGAGTCGCGGCATGTTCTGAATCTCTCAGAAATGTTGGGAAACGTTCTCGCCGATCGTAATTTGCTATTCGTCATGTTGAAAATGTCATTCTGTCTCTCTGTCAGGGCATCAAACGCGTCGATTCAAGCCTTGGATTCGGAGCCTATGGCCTCATAGTCTCCTGGTAAGGTTTTGAGGGCAGACCGAGAACGAATCAGGGAGATAGAACTCCTTCGAGCCGCTAATCTGCATGGAGGGGTAGGTAGAGTGTCTTCAACGTTCTCATTCTTGCTTTCGCTTCCCGTTTCATGTCAGGCTAGATGAGCGTGTCTAACCCGTGTCAAACGCGATAATTTTTGTGATGCTGAATCCATAGGCTGGAATAGGTCTCCGGAGGAAATTCCCCGAGGAACTTCTCAAGCCTGCCCTGCAAACCAGTAGTTGGCTTCACACGCAAGGGCTTTCTCTTTCAAGGCAACCACACGACTAAATGCGTCGTCACCCCGCGAGAGCCAAGGAGACGCAGATATATATATTTCCTTTTCTTGATCTCTCTTCCGAACGTGGAGAAATACCGAGGGGAAGATGTGCAGAAGTTCCCAGGATACGTTTCGACATCGAGCGTAAACGAATCTGACACTCGATTTCTCATTCATGAATACAGTCATCAGACGCTACCAGAAAAGCAGCGGTGCCAGTGGACCAACGGACGGCTTCGTTATGCTTCGATTATCTCGTAACTCCACAAGTTGGCATTAAAACCGTGATGCAATTAACGACATGCTCGAGAAAACATCTAGGCACCGGGTAGGCCCCTCGACTACCTACCAAGGATCGAACAATTCTGACGACTTTTTCCTACCAATATCTCAAACATGCGAGAATACCGTCTGACTAACCGATCCCCGCAGTTAGTGGTTGCTACTGAAGCAAGAAAATGCAATGTGATCTCAACCATATCTCGCGTTGGAGCCTGGCTGAAGGTTATTATTAGCCAAAGTCTATAATGGGTCACTTTGACATGTAAGCATCTCGGAGATGCGTCGCTTGGATGCTAAGTTTGGGTTATACTCACGCGAACTGATGGCATGTCATAGATCCAAGAAAGATGGTGCCCAGAGG
>JBBPMW010000580.1:0-16424 GCA_038090535.1 Tylopilus alboater | reverse complement strand
TCTTCGCTGGTAGATGCCGAGCATAGCTACGGCCTTCTTGCCTAGAAATACTGCCAGAAGAGAGGTGAGGGAGTAAAGTGACCGACCTCGGTCACACGATCGAACCCCCCATCACCGCCGAAGAAAAGAATGTTCAAAAGAATGTAGTACGCAACCATCACTGGCACCAACTCATATGCACATCACCGCCCCTGCGTACGTATATACTAGCATCCGCGGAAACTAGGATGTATATCATATCAACCGTCCTTGCAACGAAGCGAGTAATATGTCCATCGATGATCGCGGACGCGCGTGTAAGATACATGTGGGAACGAAGGCCAGCGCATACCTGGCGTGTATTGAGTATACTTTTTCAGGGTACGAGGCCCAAAGGTAGAACGTAGAAAGCAAAGGCAACAAAGACGCCGCCGCATAATCCCATGGATGACGGGAAATACAGAATATCCCTGCGAATCGACGAACACAAGCGATATCTTCGAAGCTATAAAGCCCGCACGACGAAGTGGCGCCAGCTCAACGCCCAGAACCAGTTACCAAAACCTAGTGTTTTCATGCGGTAGCTCCCGCAACATTCGGAACATGACGATATTCGAGGTCAAACTCGAGAACTGGAACCCACGGCGATAAGTAAAAGGGTGGGACACGCGGCAGCGCAATGGAGAAAAGCTGACTGACCCCGTTCCCGATAAACACCTCTGCGCGCTGACCGACCAACATATCCACAGCCTGTGCGATGGGCTTTTCCTCCCAACTGAGCCGTAGATCGCGGCTGTTCGTCACGGAACTCCACTTCTTTATCTCCATGAGTGCCTTCTTGAGATCGTTCAACCACGCCGTATCACCGTTCGTCATGATATAGATCCTCTTGAGCTCCTTGGTTCCGCCATATGTCTTCTTCTGGTCATCGAGTACCTGGCGTATCTTATCCACGATCTGTTCGATCGTTGGGAAGCATCGCTCGAGATAGTATTGCAAGTTGGCCTGGGTCGTCTGACCGCCACCCCCATCGTGAGGAGGATGGAATTTATCGGGCAACGTAGCGAACTTGTTGAAACCGTTGAAGTCCGAGGACCAATTCGCGAGATGTGCACAATGACCGGCAAAGTCGCCTCTCCGGATATGTAATACGATGAGGCCTGGGATCGGATCTATCTTTATCGCTGGTAAGATCGGCTCAACGTTGTGCAGCTCCTTTGAGGTCGGAGGCGAAGATGACGGCCACAGATAATACGGCAGGAATCGGAAAGACTTGGTGGTAGCCCCAAAGAGGTGTGCATTACGAGCAAACGCTTCCAAAATAAGCGGAGACCACGAGAAATTTCGAAGGATCGGTGACTTGGACAGCCGGGTCCAGATGGACAGAACCCGCGTCGAACCGAATAGCCTGGGCATTCTCAGTTATCATGACGCCACATCAGCGTGTCCAAACGCACCATATATCGAATAGCTGAGGTGAACCCAGCTGGACTTCGACGCACGGGTCATTGATAGAATCGAGCTTGTCGACCCACGTGTCGAATATCTGCAACGCGGAAACGTCGTATCTGATATAACCGCTTACGACCGCTTCGCTGTCCAAGATGGTCGGGTTCGGGCACACCTTCTTGAAGTAGTCCTTGTGAACGGCGCGAGGCGCTGGGTCCCCAGGATCAAATGTAGAGCCAATTATAGGACCTGAAACGTCCCCGTCAAGCGCGAGAAGCGTATAAAATTTAAAAAAATGACGCACCGCTGATGATCGCCGAGAGGGGTATGCGAGCGGGAATCAGCCTGCCATTCCATTCCGTGTACTCCGGGCCGTCGAGGGCAAACGTAAAATTGTCAAAGACAAAGCTGAAAAGAGAAGAAAAAGCGCCGTCAGCACTCCCGTCTCCCATCCGGGGGGGGGGGACTCACGATCGATTTGTCTCGTACGCGAGGAGAGCGAGAAGGAGGAGCTCCTGCATGACGTTTCCCCACCCCGAGGCTACGAGAGGTCAGCTCGGCCACGTACGGGCAACAAAGGAAGCTCACCGGTGACGTGATTGGCCGCCCAGAAAAACTTTGCATCTCGACCCTCTGGGAATGGCAACGAAAGGTTGTGCTGTGGCAGGCGTCGTTCAAAGTCGTGGTAGGCTTCATAAAGCGGAGGTAAAGAGTAATCAACAGGAGGTTCTTCGCTCGCCGGCGAGTCCTCCCCGGTCAGACGGCTGTGCAACCAGACAAGCGCTGAGCATGACAGGACCAGAACGACGAGTAGCCGCAAACCCCGTCTACGAAGGTAAGAAGTCGAAACGGGTCTCGTATCGGACACCTTGAGAGGGAGGATTTGGGCAGGATCGGAGGTGCGGAGGGGATGTCGTTGGACCTTGACATGTGGCATCATTATGGTGGTTGACGAAAACCCCGAACAGTCTCAGGGCGTGGAATCGCACGTTACCCGACTGTTGCAGAAAAAGGAAGGTGTCCACTGCTGCGCCGCACCTAAGCTTGCTACCGACTACGACGCTGAGCACAGCACCACAATCCCATGAGATTCGTTCGAGAGATCGTCGTCTTGCGCCCCACCGTTCTAAGAAGCCCAGCGTGCGCTCGATGTTGGCAACAGGGTCGCTTCTGACTCGGCAGGATCTAGTCCAGCATCAAGGAAACCAACGCCATGTCGAAGGCGCAGGCTCGGCGCTGTTTCTCATGTTCTAATGCTTCCTCGCAGCAACACATCCCACCAACGCCCTTGAACGTTTTGGCTCGACACCATCACCAACGTGTACCCCGTTATAGTGACACCCCCCACAACGTTGCGCCCTGAAGGCCCGACCGTCCCACCGCTATTGTACATATTTTTGGCCAGGACGCAAGCATGGCAGTGACTTCCAAACTGCGAGCGAGAACGAACGGAGAGGTCGAGCCAGTCCGGTCCGCCATGCTGTGATATGATCTTCACACATGTCGTGTTCACAGGCCACTTCATAGATGGGCCGCGATATGAACGCATCGTGGGTAAAAAAAATACAGCATTTCAAACGAGTTTTCGAGCTCGTTTTGACCAAATGGTGTTGACTTCTGATCCGATCTACCAACGGGAAGACTCCAAGGGAAAAAAAAAAAAGTGTTGGGCCCGGGCCCTTTTGCGCGTACAATATCACCTCCGATTCCTGCATCGCATCGTCATGTCAATTCAGCACCGCCAGGACTGCGGGCAAACTATGTAGCCTCTGAACCATTCAGTCCATATGCCTACCCCAACGGGTTTTTCCTTTATCGTGATCAGGGTCGCTCGATCGTCCGTTTACGAGGACTCAGGTCTGAAAGACTCCAAGGTTACCCGCTCCCAACCGAGTGAGACGAACAATCTAGACAAAAAGAGACTTTCTTGTCAGCTTTCAGACCTGAACGTTCACCAAAGGAACATCGCTACCTTATCGCGCGTACGCATAGTGTTTTATGAAGGCACCTTCCTCCCTTCGACACCCTGCGAGCCCGTCGTGTGAATACGCGGAACGACACGCCTCGATTAGACAGTGGCGTATCCTGAAACGAAACAGTCACCTTGGCCCGAGGCCAGCCAGTTGCATCGAATTCACAGGGATCCTGCACGGTCAAACAAGGATAAGTCTACAAAGCGCATTACCATCGAACTCCGCTATGACGGTGTGCGTGCACGACAGATTTGGCTGCCATCGATGGCCCCGGTGATCGCCCAAGGATGACGCCCTGCGTCCCAAGAATAACTACAAGGTTTTGGTACAAGTCCTTATCCTAGCCCAGGCGATCGATCACCGTTCGATGGGAACCCCGTGCCATCCATACATGTTTGCAGGTTCTCAGGCGAATTTGGAAACGACTTGAGGACGGACTCCCAGGCATAGGTTTCTAAATCCTACCCGTGAGTAGAGCCCACTTAACCACGGGGACGAGCGCGTTCGCAAATGAAACTCTGTTTCCATTTTGAAGGCGTTCTGCTGAGATCCGTTTGGAGCCTGGGCCATGTTGCGCCACAGGTGCTTGTTTGTGCAAGTTTAGCTAGGGTGCCTTGGCAAGTTGAAAGTGCGGTACCGCGCCTAAAAATGCGCCGGAGTGCCCTTAACTGGCCGACCGTGTTCTAAAGAAACAAAGTGTGTGAGATCCAGAGAGCGTATCCGGCAACGAACTTGGAGAGCGGGCGACGCATCGTGGCATGACGGACAAGAACAAGGCGCACAAGAATGTCTCGCGAGTCGTGATGAGAACGGTGACGATGGTGACACCGACGTTGCAATGCCGCCCCGTCCATGATGCGCGCCTGACACAGCCTCGTGGGAGTCGGTCGGTGTGTGGGTCCGTGAGTGAACTGCGCTCGCTCCCTCGAATCGCCACAGCAAGCCCGTGGGGGCAGAAGATGCGGAACGCGCGCACGCTCACTGGCTCGGAGCACCGCGGCCCTCCAACTTTTCTCGAACACCTCGATGGACCACGCTCACGCCCGAAAAAGCCAGAGAACGAGGCGGATGGCGTCCCGCCCCCCCACCTCGAGGCATGGCAGGCCGTCCCTATTCTTGCCCCACTCCAGGTTACGAACACGACGCAGCGCGATGTTATCGGGTGTCCATCAATGGGAGGTCTGCCACATTAAGTGATCATCTCCGCTGTTTACCTTTGGGGACCTTGGCGTTCACATCGCGAGGCGGTGCACACGATCTCGCACGCGTGTACGCCGTCAGAGAAGTCGCGGTTGGAGCCCAGCTCCAGCGTTTCGGTGACCTTTGGGGAACGTGACGCAACGCAGGTTCGATGGCGAAGAACGGTGGCGTTCGTGACGCAAGGAGGACGAGAACGGACGGTCGTCGAGCAAGTTCAGTGGTCTGCGTATGAGACGAGAGAGAGGACGTGCACTCCCACCTGGTCCCACCCGTGCGCCTGGTTGAGTGTTGCCGTTCGCGTCCATTCATCGAAACTTGCCGTACGCATTGGAATAGATTGCAGAACCCGGCACTCATGTAAAAATGAGGGCTATTTCGGATGGGGGATATGGGATCCGTTTTCTCGAACGATCAAAGGAAAAGAAGCAGGCCGTTTGAAGTAATCGTCCAGACGCTTGTGGTCCCAAGGGGGCTGTAGAAGGGACGACAAGCGCTGTGGAGAGGCCTACTCGAGTCTCGATCTTGGGAGTTGCGTGTTCGCCAGGACACACACCCCCACAGACGATGGGAACGCAGCACGTAGGCGATCCGGCGTTCATCGGTTGGACCTCGGACGACGCGGTCGTAGCAGAAAAGGGAAAGAATGCGAACGAGGACGACTAAATATGACGGCCTTTCCCTGTCAACACAACCCTTGGGGTGGAGTCGACAAGTTTCATGATCTGTGTTCTTCTCACAGAGCCTTCCAGCACACGCTCTCACACCACGGCGATCAGCCTAGGGACACCATTATGTACTAGTCCGTCCGCTGGGATGTGGAACGCCCTGTCTGCATGACCCAGAGCCGATCATGGCCTGCGGCAGGGCTACCAACATTAACGTCGGAGAAACGCAGTTGGTGAAATTACTCCACATACTAGCTGACTGTGATGCGATCATGGCGTCGTGGAAAAAAAGTACGTCTGCGCAGCGGTCTTTTCGCAGACGGTGATCCCGACCGCCCATGTGGGTCCAATTAAAATAATACACACGCCTCATCGACGGTATTACAGAACAGGGGCGAAATGAACGGCGACGTAGCACCGATCAAGTGGTGAAGCGAATATGTACGCGGGACCCCTTGCAAAGGCTAGAACTGAGACTCGCTCGTTACGGCAGACGATTTGTTCGATGTAAACTGCCAACTTGAACTTTCCGGTCTCGGGCTGGGTATTGCCGGATGGGTATGCGTCGGTCTGGGGAAAGACGCTCGACGTCGTGCAAAGGCGGTGGAGCACACTGCCACGTCGGAGCCGTTTCTGTCCAGGGACATGGTCAGGAGTGGAGTGATCACCGGGGTGATCAGGAGGTACACACAATGGCACGGCTGGAAAGTCACCCCTTGACAAATTTGCCCGTGCTCGCCGTGGGAGGGAGAACGAAGAAGGAGAAGCACGGCGACATGCGCCAAGCTCCGGGGTTCGTCCCACTGCACGAATGCTGGCTTTCCCATGACCTTCCAGGTGGCTGGATGTGTACATGTGGCGCGATGGGGCATTAGGGATTCAAATTGTACTCCGAGTTCGTTGGCCAAGAGCCAAGACACAACATCGCGCGCAGACAAATATCCAGGTATTCGAGCGTGCAACGACCCTGCGTGCAGTAAGGGAAACGGAAACGGAACAAGTAGTGGATTAATATGGTATAATTAAGGTGAAACTAGGATCAGATAATGTACAAGCGATGAATGCAACCCTTGAACTTCGCCAGCTTGATACGTGGAAAATGTATGTACCGTAGGCAGGTGCGAAATAGTCATGCGTTATCGTACAACAATGCAAATGGTGTAATGATGATCGTCAGATGGGGAAGAAACGAGCAGTCCAAAGTGTAAGGGGTCATTCGAAATTGTACTCGACGGCGACACGGCATGCTTCAGGGATATTCGGCGTGCGGCCGTGTTTCCGCAGACTCGAGGGGGATGGGAAGAGGGTATCGCAAGCGGGGCAAGGGTGTCCTGTGAGCCTGGATATGCTGTGGCCGTCGCGGGAACGTGAGCGTTTTGAGGTATGAGAGACCTGCAAAACAAATGAGTGGCTGCGGCACAGCAGAAGCGAAAATGGACGCACAGTGTCGTCATCTGTCTGATGTGGATTCGTCTTTCGCTTCAGAGACGGTGACCGTGGGTTTGGCGGCGCGCCAGAAGGCGATGGCGATACGGGCGCAATGGACGCACCGGAGAGGGTGCAGGTCGCCTTGACAAAGGCATCTCTCCAGGCGTGCACGCGCTTCATACGCGTGTTGTAGGTGTCGTCCGTCCACGGGATGGGTTCGCGGACATGCGATGAGTCGTCTGGGGTGACGATGGAGGAGCAGTAGGAGGAGCAGTCCTCGTCCGAGTCGGATGTGGACGGACAGGAGGTGCCCGAAGAGGTGCCGGCGGATGAGGAGCGTATGACGGAGGATATGCAGCGGGGCGGGGGAGTTCCCTCGACGAGCTGTATGATCTGGATTGTGTGTGGCTGGCAGAGGTAGAGATGGCCAGTGTTTTGTTTGAGTGGATCGCAGTCGAGCATGTGTACGAGGGATGCGGACGAGGGATGGAACATGATAGCGGACCTGTGTGGGGGAGAGAAAAAAGGGCAAGGAGAGCGAATTTTATATATGCCACGCGAGCCAACTCGACGCTGTCGAAACCCATGAGAAACAAGTTCTAGCTTGGAGATCCAACCGATAAACAGCGAGATGGTGGCAAAATTACCATTCCTGGCACACCCATCAGATCTCAGATCCACCCACTCCCTTTCAGTCGGAGTACACATTATTCACACTCCGAAGAAAGTCACGTGTCAAATCAAGACATCCATATTCCCTTTTTCGGTGGCCATTCCCACTCCTTGCGCGCGGTTTCCCATCCGCCTCCATTCCGATATTCCACGTCCCACCAATAAGTGTTTTTCGGATCCATGCAGCACGCCAAGACGACGACTGTCATGCTTCCCGAGATACAACAGTAAAAAATGAAGGAGAGAGAAAAAACACGGAAAACATTTTTTATCTCGCCTGACCCTGTGTTGCCGTCAAGGCCGCATCGGTGCAAGCCACGCCTCTGCCGCCTCAAACTGGTCAATCAACTCGCGCAACACTGCACCCTCCGAGTGAAGCTGCCTCATGGCAGTCAACGCCTGCAAACGTTAGACACATGTCAGCCTCAAGTCTACACCATCACCATTCTCCTTACAATGTCCCAGAATCGGAATCCTCGTTCCACTTCTTGTTTCGGTTGCTTCACCCCTGGGAACGTCTCTTCGCAGATCTCGAGCGCCATTTGCTTGCACTCCTTCACCCCTTCCGCGTTCGGGTCTCGTACCCTTGTTTGGTTGTTCAGGTGGGTGAGCGTGTCCAAGTACACCTTCGCGAGCACCCCAAATCCAGTGTTCACCTCCGCCTGAAAGGGGAGTGACATGGTGATATCAAGTAAATCGTCCCGCGCCCTTCGCGCATCATTGCGAAGCAGCATGTTCAACGTCGTCACTTCCAGCAACGTGCGCAGTGCCCGTGTCAGCGATCGCACAAACGAGTTAAACACCAGCAGTTCACGTGACAACGGAGCGGACCATGCCTGTGACTGCAAGACATGTCCGTCAGGGTCGCTGTTAACTCTGCACGTTCCATGATGCCATCTCACCTTAAAGTTCAAAGGTACGATGCTCAACACTCTCATCACAAGCAACATACATGATTTCTCATCGTCTGCAATTGACACGCTCAGACACGTCAAACAACCCATCGACGTGAGAGTGTCCTCTTACCGGTACCGAAACTTGGCCCGCCACTGAAAGCCCGGCCTGACCACAAGTGCCCGTGCATCACTCCCGCTCTCACTAGTTCCAGGAATAAGTACAGTGGCTCTTGAAACTTGTCGTTTAGACGCGCTTGTTTGATTGCTGTGTACATCGCTCTTGCCAACGGTGCATGCATGTGGGAATTTAACAGGAACCTGCAGTTCCAATCTATCGGTTCGTGCTCACCCCCGAGAGAACAGCCACTCACCCTCTCAATTCAAGGAACCGCCAAATAACGTTCGCTACAACCTCGTCTTTCTTGTCCAGCTGACCAGTCGGCAAACTTGCCTTGCCCTTGGTCCGTAGCGCAAGCTTTTCCGATACTGTCGCACCCAGACATAACGCGAAATCGATCGTCGATGACTAGATAATATCACACGACAGTCAGCGCTAAGCGGAACGGCACTAAGCAGTTACCCACGTTCTGTCGTCTCAGCTCTTCCTCCACGATCGCGTAGCTAACGTTCCAGCCCGCCACACGTTCCGCGAGTTGCACAGTCTGTGCCGAGCTATGTTGTATAGGTTTTTGTCCGTGCGGGGCGGGACTTTCGAACCAGAACATTCCCGTTACCTTCCGGTTGTTCCAAAACGTGTGTGCCACGCTGCTTATGAGCGCCAGCGCCGTCGCACGTGGACCAGTCTGGCCATCGGTGATGACCTCCTTGACGAATCGCTTATACTCTGTGGTTTCGCCGTTGTCAAGTGGGGGTGGTTCGACAACCTGACCACTCGTCAGCCAAACGAGCGCTTGAGGACCCAAGAGACCTCGAGACAGATAGAAATAGACTTCGTCTGGTAGCCGGTGAGTGAAGATCTCATGCAGGTCCGAGGGGATGTCTGCTGCGGTCGGATGGTGGGGATGGTGATTCGGGTGACCGTGGGCAGGAGGCGTGGTGATGACAAGAGGAAGTGGTACGACAGTCCCTTCGGACGAGAATATCAGGGAATACTTGATCATGGAACGCGTCCGAGCATACTGATCTGCGTATTGCGTCGATTTGACACCGTGGTGCTCTGCGAACGCGGTCACGGCGGCGTGTCCAGACTTGTAGTACTTGACCATGTCGACAGTGGCTTTGAGTGCTTGGTCGTGCATGTTGGGGGGAAAGGTTGGGGAGTGATCAAATCCGACCAAAATTCCAATGTCGAGGAATTGGTCTTCGTTGACTCCGAGGTCATTCAAGATGGAGCGCTTCGAGGTATAGGTGAACGACGGCATGCTGGAAGTAAGATCAAGAGAGGTAATCAATTTATCCACCCCCGGATAGAGCAAGGTATCGGTTGGACCATAGATTGCATGGATATATGATTTTGGGTGTCGGAGGAGATAGATCAACTTGGAGCAGGATGAGCGCGACGCGTGGAAAGCTATGCACGCGAGAACCCACCTGTGCCCAAGCAACGTATGGGGCGACAAGAAACTCGACATTTCGATGCCTAAAGATACGAAGAACCGTGCGCCAGAGATCCCATTGGGCAAGACCACTACGGCCTTCAAACAACTTGATGGCGGCTTCTTCCTGGCCAGCCTCGTACTTGGCCCATGCCTCTCTCCTGTCTCTGCAAGCTTCGTTGTATTCGGCGTGATGTTGGTATTGTTTCCATCGCTTGGCAGGAGGCAACCCAGGAAAAACAAAGACCGGCTTAATGTGAAGTTTTTCGAGGGCACGAAGATCGGCCTCGATACGTTGGGTTAGGGCGAGAGGAAGACCGCCTGTCGCAGCAAGGAGAGGTTCGCGCGAAGGTGGGTTGTCGGTGAGCTGTTGCAAGTAGTAGGACGCATCAATCCCAAGACGCGAATCTGACAGAACGCTGAGAGAAAATGTTTGCAAGTGCTTCCGCTCCCCAAGGTAGTCTGCGACAAACGTCAGTCGTTCGTCGACACCCCCAAAAAAACGAAAAATGCATCTGACTCACTTTCGATATGTTTGATGGGCATGGTCGGTCTGTCAGCTCAACCGAAATGCCAAAACTTTGGACTTGAGCAACGTTGCACACGCCATCGAAGGAACCAAGTCTCGGTTACGTAATCAGAGGCACTACTGTCCACCTTCAAAATCATACTACCAGCTCCAACTTGAACTTCGAGTACTTGCATCCAAGTATCCCCAACTATTCCGACGAGTGAGTTAACGAGGGTGTCTATCTCCGTCTTGTTACTGAAGATGGAAGGTCGGGGGTATACAACTCATATCCGCTACATTCACACTGGTTGCAACGAGGTTCGACGACCGCCTGAGAACTGTGGTTGACTGACAGACTCTGGCGAGCGGCCACTTATGTTTCTCTCCCACTCGGTCATAGGTTGTACATAAAAAGCCAGGACGTTGCTCGCGTGCGCTGGCGCTCGGTGAGATCTCCTGTGAGTATCTTGCACCTCGCAGAGTTTAATATCACGCCTGCGGGCTTGACCTCACGACATCGTTGACTGTCCTGCCGAGAGGCCATCACCACTGGCACTACCATTCAACCCACCGTCTACCCGACGCTGGGTCGAGCAACTTTAATTCTGATATTCTCACACTTTTTGTTCAGGTTACCAGTCTCAGGACGCTTCCCGCGTCGGCGTAATTGCCATTCAGCTGGTCCTGTGCCTCTTCCTCATGAATACAGTACTCGCCTGTGACATCACGCCTCGTGTCGCGGGACAGCCCCGGTGGGATCTTGACTCCCTTCCTGATTCAAGTCAACCTATAAGCATTGAGACTTGCTTCCACCGGGGTGCCAAGCGGTGTCAGGTACATTGCTAAATTGTTCAATCGACGTCTCCTTTTTCACGTTTTCTAGCCCAGTAAGTATGTACGTCGCGGCCTCGCTGTTCTTTTCGCACCACCACTTACGAGATCCTCTCCCACTACTTTAGGTTTTGACGCGCCAGCCGCATCATGAGAACGAATCACATCACTTTACGGCTGATGTGACACCCTCCCCGCGCCATTCATCTAACCAAATCCGATATACTCTGTGCATGGCCTCCATACGCCGAATTGGCATCTGTGCAATGTTCGCATCGGTTGTCCCTCGTTTCGGTTCAATGCTAATTCGGTCCGACTTCTGGACATTCGTTCATCGGGACGTGTTTCAGGTTCAGTATTGCGACACTTGATCCTGGCTCGATACGCCTTCAAATGCAATCAGACGTGAGATTCCAGTGCCTGGGTTAATCACATGCACCGCTGAACACAGAGTCGGGGGGAACGCGCAGGACCTGGTTGGAGCGTGTCGTTCGATCACAGGACAGACGATTCAAGCAAGGGACGTTTACGTTACTCTAGAATCATTTTCAAGAATGAAATTTAAAAAATTTCCCGACTGGTCAGCACCCACGATGTTTCCGCCAAGCATATGTCTATCTGATGGGTTTGCGCGCAACCACGAGATCCTGAACCCTCCACCTTAGGTAATTGTCTGGTCTGGCGAACGTGATCTCGGGGCTTCCAAGCCTTCCTGAGCATGCATGCATGAGAATGGCCTCGACCGGATCAGGTCATGGTGGTCCATATACATACAAGGTTTGGAACTTTGATTGGAGGGACGACACTGCGCCTGACCGTAGGCTCGTGATTCCATACAAACGCCACAGGCAACGATCATTCGTGCTTCTTTGAGGCAATGCGACCGCAGTTGCTGTTTTCTACGCGCTCGGGGGATCCTTCTCGAATTCTCGAATACGTGTTCGTGCTGACCCATGCAAATTCGCCATGGCTAGATCGTCATGACGCACGAATGGTCCATGGAATATGTCATAAGGAACAGTCCCCGGGCGATCACGTTACAAACATGCAGACAGCAACTCCGCTACCCGTGCCCCACTGCCAGGGAGACGAAAATCACGAGTAAAGCTTGTAACGAGCTGCGTAATCGGTTCCAGACACCCGGGACGACTTCCTCATGCTTTCCCCATCACACGTGAGCCTCTCATCATCATGGGGCCGCTCGAGCGTGTTGCATATCTGATAAGACCCTCTCACAGTAGTACAGTGGCACCTCTGCGAAAACCTGACTAGATGGTTGCTCTAAGCCGAATGGATATAGTAAGACAGGCTCCACAGGCCTGTCCTGAGCTTGTATGACAGAAAAAAAAAATTCTGAAGTTGTAAGCGAACCCGCATAGCGTTCCTTGCACCAAGCGACTATCGGGGGTTGTTTTGTACATCCGAATACAGCGGGCACGAACTCGTACGTGGAGACCGCGGTCGTCCCATGTTACGCCCATCCTGTCCCATCGTAAATTGAAATTCGGAATGAGTGACCGTGTGCGCATGTTTTTCTGTCTTCCTCTCTCGTTCTCGTTCTCGTGACTTCACGTATGGTCATTACTCGTCTCAACGACCAAGTGGGGGAAAACGTGGACGGGCTTGCCGGTGTGTGTCCATGCCAACGTGGGTTGCCGCATCGTCGTCCGAGTCGCACGAAATGCGCGCGTGAAGCAGTCGACCCGGGTTAAGTGGCGCGATAAGCCCCGAGTTGTTGATACGTATGTTCTCCAAGTACCTGAGTGGAAAGAATGCGCTCCGAGGAATTTGAATGATCGATGTGCCCTGACTCCCGCCGCCCGAGCCCATAATGGCTCGGCAAACCATTGGCGAGCTGCGCCTAGACCCTGCCTGTCAGTAGAAGAAGCGCCACGCGAATGAAACGAACCTGAGTGATTGACTGTGGATTTATGATCGATGGCTCTAGACCCAAGTCTAAACAGATCGCCGTTATGATCGCGGAGCCCCGACATCGTGCCGTGGCCAATGTCTATGCCGGCGAGATATGACGCGGGTCCTGACCAGTTGAACCCTGCCTGGGGCACAGCTCTTGGATATATGTCGCGATGGGGTTGGACGACAAGAGGTGACGAGACACGGTACGATCCGTGGCGCACAGTCAATCTATAACGTGCCTTGTTGGGTCCGCTGAAACGACAGCCGTCGATGCCACGATCAAGCTGATGATATGTAGCGTTCCCGGACAGCGGTTGCCTCGGACGAGCGGGTCTGAACTGACCCACAAAACGGGAAATTTGACCACGAACAGCTGTGTCCATGTATGTGGCGTTTCTGTCTGACGATCGCAATTAGCCGCAGTTCATGAAGTCGTAGAAAGGCGAAACGATTTCATGTTGGAACATGCCATGGATGTGGAGCTAGTCAGACGTCACAGGTTGACGCGTGACGCTCTCACAGCCTCCGCCCAGCGATATTCCCACGAGACCTCGTTAGAACTTGGAGTGACTCCAAGGACTGTGCGTAGTAGGGTAATGACGTGGACGTTCACTGGCATGCACTTTTCAGGTAGACCTCTCTCATGTACCTTGCCAGCGAGCGCTTCCTTGTGCCCTCGTAACACGCTTCGCATTCGTGTGGTCCCACGTCCCCCACTTCCGCCGCCGACCAACGCGGGCTGGCTGTCGAGTCCCAAACGCTCTCGCTTGTCATGGAGCTCCCAATTCGGACTTGAACGCGAGCTGGCAGCCCGTCAAATAAATGTGAGAGTCAACAGCACATCGTCGCCCCCGTATCCACCCGTGGTGTCAACTCCTGTCCTGGGTGTTGTTAAACAGGGAAACAGATGTAGAAATGCAGGGGTGTATGAGACAGATGACGAATTGTAATAATTAGAGGTTGATTGACATGCGATGAAATGATCACAGTGAGTCGCTCTCTCTTGTTTTTCCTGTTGTGGGCATTGAGCATTTCGTGTAGGAAAAGTTGCGACAGGTGGGTTCGTTACGTTCAAGCCCAAGGTATTTCATCCCGGGTGTGCTCCTATACTCCGGGTCGCTTGCGGATCAGTTCCGATGTTTTTTTTTTGGAAGATAGCGCTGATGGATCAGTTTCTGCGTGGTGGGCAGGCCATGAAAGTCGTCCACATTCATCGACCTGGCCACTACACACGGAAATGTCTCAAAACTTGCCATCGAGCTCAATGAGGTGGAAAGAACATTTCGCACAATATTTCTTCACTGATGGCGTGTCGCGTTCTGGAAACAAGTCGGATATGTCACCGTAGAAAGTCTCATTTCAGTCGACGCGGGCTAACAGTTTCCCATCAGAGTCGACTCTCACATCGAACAGAGCATGCCCTCGAGCCTCCAAAGTAGGGACTAGTTTCGTTGAGGAACATGGCCTTAGAGTCTGGTATATCTTCCCATTGGGCTGATCCCCGTATGGGATCCTAAAGGCAACAGTAGGCAAGAAATCCAGGAGACGCTAAGGGACTTTGTTTTCGAGCTCTCCCAGTGAGGCAGATAACACAGTCAGTTTATTCTCTAGGTTCCCTCGGCGGAGTTGACCCCGACGCATGCTGTTCTGACTCGGCCGCCGGAGTTGCCAAGTTCAGACTTGCTGTATACTCGGTGGTTGAGCGTTGCGTCAATATTGATCGGTGATACTCACGGGCACAGCTACTCAAATTTCCGATCAAAGCACAGGTGGTTGGTATGCTCCAATCTATTATTGCTCGAGGGCCTTGGCAGATCTAGCAGCCAGTCTCGAGCACTTGTGGCAAATCTGACTGTAGACAAGGCGATCCGGGCTTGTCGATTTCTCGGCTCGCCCCTATGAGGGTCTAAGTGCACCATAGCCCTTCGCTCTGGCGAACCTGCAAATCGACGAGCACGTCAGGTCTTGCGATCAGCGGTTCACAAACGTAAGTTCCAGGACCTAATTTCGAAAGTATCTGGGCCGCACAGTGGTACCCAGGTACAGTGGTAGCGTGCATTTGGACATCCATCTTCCGCCACGATCACTAATAAATGAAGATGCCACAGGGTGAGTATTTCATGTTTTCCACTCGTCCAAACTCGCTACTTTGGGTCCAGAGTGCTGGTGCTTACTCTGAAACAGGGCAGGCATGGGCGCCAGGCCTTGACAGAGCCATCAAGCAGGGACCACCATTGATGGTTCATATCTGGATGGTATCCGATCTATATCCACGATTTGCCTACTTAGCATCCCATCATCTATGGGTAGTTTCTCTGTTTCGACCTGGATCAGTGGTATCCATGGAAGACAGAGTTCGAATCAATCCTTGGAAATGTATGTGGTTGCCATCTGGATCAACCCGGCCAAGTTCCTACAGCGAAGACAATAAGGCATGCGCGGAAAGGTGATGCAGCTTTCCGCAAGGCCCGTCAGTTGCCATGGTCAAATGATCCATTACCTTGTCTAATCCCACCATTCGACCGGCTCCATCGAATACTCGTTGATGTGGCCGAAATGGGCGCAATTCATGTGCCCACTCACAATGTGGTGCCGCCATGTAGCAAGGGGCTTCTTTCCGTGCGCCGCCACTATAAGTATCACCAGAAAATTTAACGATTGATAGCTCCCCTCCTTTGACGCGTGCAGGTAGGTCCCCATCTAGTAAGTGGCTTATCTTGCTAATGCCTTGTAGATCTAGGTCACCGTGCCATGCAGACGCTCCGCGAGATTTTCTATGGTCGTTCGTCCTACGGAACTGGCCTATGTTATTGCTACGATAACCAATATCGTCCCACCCACCATGGGACAGAGCAGCGATATGTCAGCCCTACCACTGGCAGGTGCAAACCACTCGTAGTCCAAGCGGTCCATCCCACAAGTCGGACCATCGATAGAATCGAAATTGCCGTCGGAGAAAGCACCCCGAAGGCAAGAAAACTTGCTGTTTGGCTCGTGCTGAACCCTCCATTCCAACTAGATCGGATCCCCATTTGGCTGCTACGCTGGGCTTGGTTCACGCTCGCGCTCATATGGCCATTCAATATGCCGAAGTATACCGGATTCTACCCTGTCTACTTGTCTCGATACTATGGACAGCTGTGGGTTGCCCGTTCCCCTCGCGAGTATTCTCTGCGAAAAGCTCGTCTAGGAGTGGAACCCGTTCACGAAATCACCCATTCCACACATCCCCGTCGACTTGTCATCTATGATCCTGCGTCGGAGTCATGGCATGTCTGCTCCGACACAAGCATACTTAAACAACAGAAATATGTCACCATCTCCTACCGACGCGATGACATCATTCC
>JBBPMW010000578.1:0-16436 GCA_038090535.1 Tylopilus alboater | reverse complement strand
TGAATTCAACCGCCAGGACCGAGTGTAGAGACTCACGATATATATTTCAAGGGAACGCCGCATAGCGAGGGGACTGGAGGTGCGTCCGGCAAGAGACCAAGCTCCTCGAATTCGAACTGGTCATTGGTGTCCTTTGAGGTGACCTCTGAATCGAGAGGTTGAATTTGGGGCTGAGACATGGATGAAGGGGTATAAGGAGGGAGGGGGGTATGATGGGAAGATGGCAGTGAAAAAGGGAAAAGTTGACAGGCTTAAACAGAATTTGCTCTGGTGGAGCTCGCGTCCGCAGCCTGTCGACCAAGTCTCTGAACAAACATGCTGTCACCAATTTATTCCGCAGCAACTTATCAGGCCCACAAATCAAATCAATAGAAATAAAAAAAATGTACAAAACTCAAGTGTATCCGTATGATAGCCCCCTACTCTTCCGATCTCCATCATACAGCCCGTAGATGCTGTACGTCGGACTGTGATAGTCTGCGTATCCTTCCGGGTCTGCGTGTTGCATCGCCATCTGTGCCAACGACGGAATCGGTGGTGGTGATGGCACTCGCGGCGGCCTATCTTCCACCCTCTTTTTCAGGTTACTCTTCCCACTCATCCCTCCCGCGTCCCCCTGTCCCGACCGCGCTCGAGCAGCCTCAGACGGTCGTATGTTGACCAACGACGCCGTCGACTTGGACGCCGCAAAGTCCACCATCATCAAGCTCCCCAACGCCGCCGTGTCAGACGGAGGGCTGTCACAGTGGGAACTCGCATTCGGAACTGGCTTTTTTTGACTCCGTCCTGTGAGAGTCACCTTCTTCACTTCTCCAATCACGCTCATGGAGTCGTCAGGATACAATGTAGGCTGTGGAGACGGTGGAAGGGGCGACGTTAGACCGAACGCCGAGGTTAGATCCCTTCCCCGTCGCGAATCTCCTCCCTCGGCCCCATTTTGCTCTTTCATCCCATCCTGTTCATGATCGTGATCCTGTTTACGGTAGTGTGTTACGGCCGCCGATGCCCGAGGATATGAACCCGGCGTGTAGTACGTCGATTTAATTCGTGCCCGCCCGCCGTTCAACTGCCCCCTGTTAGCAGACGTAGTCGGTGGTGAAGTGGGCTCCATTCCACCATATGCAAAGCTTTGCGACCGCCTGAGCGCTGCGGCGTCCTTGGCACTGCCAGGTGCTATCATACTGGTCCTGTTGCGCGATGTCATCATCCTGTCCTTGTATCTTGGTCCCGCGACATTGCCTGGTTCGTCATGCGCAACACCGTCTATTGCAACGCCAACATCCGCTCCTACTTGCGAATACCCGCCAGGTGAATTCGGATAGAGAGACATGGACACAGTGGAGAGCCTGGATACTGCACGAGTGATTGCGTTCTGGACTGGCTGTAAAGGGACTGGGCTCTTGGTCTTCGAGATAGCGTTTGAGTTACCATATCCAACGAATGGATATTGACCTTGATTCTTGGCTTGCACATGTGTCGTGTCGTTGTCAACTACACCAAGGCCACATTGTTGGGCGGTTTGACTGACGGTCAGCAGCTGATCCTGAGAGCTCGACCGGGTCACTGTCACCGTCGGGGTAGGTTTGGGAATTCCGGAGTTGTATTGGGTCCATGTCCAAAGTCCAGTATTTCCTTTCGCGTTGCGTGCTTGGAGGGTAGGGGAGGAGCGTTCCTTGCCACCAAATATCGGGGACCCTTCGCTTTCCACCTTGTCCGGAAAAGTTCCATCATGAAGGATGGGTAGTGAGGGAGTAGGGGTCCTTCGTCGACGGGGCCGCTTAATGAGTTTGGCCAGGACGAGCACGACGAAAAGGATGAGACCACCGCTGACAGCAAGTGCAACAATCGCTGTAGTAGATATATGGGAGGTGCTCAACTGAGGACTACGATCGCGTGAAATGCTACCCGCTGTAGTGGTCGCCACAGGTCGGGCGGTCGGCATTGGGTGGATTGCCAAGGATGACTGAGAAGCTGCCTCTTCAATCTCTGTGAGGTTTTGTGTCTTCAAAGAGGGCAGTGGCACAAAAGTTGACTTCGATGGCTCATGTGAACGACTCGGGGAAGTTTTTAATGTGACAGAGGTCTGAGAAGCTGAAACAGGGGGTGTAACGAGCGTGGTTGTACCTGCTGACGCGGGCGGTGAGCCGGTATCTGGGATGGGTGCTGGAACGTCGGTGATCTCGTGTGCACTATAGTCATGGTGAGGCACCGGCTGAGATGCTGCTGGTAACTTGGGGCGAGAGTGAGGATGTGAGCGCGCCGGATCACCCTCGATGTTCTCCGGTTTTTCCATGGAATCGGACATCAGCTTCTCTGTGTCATCCGCGGGCCCGACGGATGCCCGCAAGGATATTTTGCGCACGGGAAGCCCTCGCGTAATCTTGCGAGGCCTGCGCGCCATTCTTTTACGTTTTGGTAAGCGTCCTGCGCGAACTGAAAGGAGCGACTGGGGTAGCGACAGATGAATGAACTTGAAAGCGAGAAGGATGAACAAGACAACACGTGCTTATGAGCGCGTCGAGATCACGTGGATTGATTTTGTGCATGTGTGGCGGTCCAAAACGCGTTTCAAACAGCTTATGACTACCGTAGCCCAAGCTATTCTTCTGCGCTCGGCGTGTGCGGAAGCAGACCAGGGGCCTTGCGTGAGCTGAACGCTAGATTTGAGTCATTACGGTGTACGAGCAGGTTGTCATCGCGAAGAGTCCATGGATAGGCGCGTCTCTCTCGTACCTCGGAATCAAGTCCTCGAAACCTGACACGTCCACAACCATCATACTTTGTAGTGATACTTCTGTATCTCAATCGTCCCAGCTTTTACAGCATGCGTTAGCACCTGCTCCGCAAAGTCAGGAACATCGCCGAGATTGGGGTCTAGCCTCGCCAAACGAGGGCAATTCAACAATCGACTTTTCCTTGGATTCAAGGATAATCCCGGCCCGACCGGTAACACCTCATTACCATTTGCAAGTTTCATCTTTGCAGAGCCCGGAAAGCAGTGGCGAACGTGTGCTGGTCGAAGATTCCCAGAAAGAAAACCATGGAGAAAAGGTCGGAACATGTTGCATAGCTTCGCCCGCCCCGTCAAAAAATATTGTCGAACCAATTGAATGGGTGTCAGGTTCGGACTCTTTTCGCCAACTTCATGGGGATAGTCCAGTCGCGGCATCCGCTGGAAAGGCAATCGGTGAGCCACTCTCCATGCCCTCTCGTCATCCTTGCTTTCAGATAATTTACCTCTTAGTCTCTAGGGACAAAGTCCATATCCTTTCATTCTCCCCCCACCACTGCTGGCGTCCACCCTCTCTCTCGACCAGCAAAGTCCATGCCCGTCGAGAACAGACAATACCGCCGTTCCCCTTCCCTCCCCTCCCAAGACTCGTTCGGTGGCCCCGTCTCGCAGGATCCGGCTGAACTATATCTTGCATCAGCAAAGCCGTTCAATGTGCCACTCTCTGATCTGGGGGAGACGCCAACTCAGGAGGTCTCTCATTCTTCTACAGATCCTGGAATGACGCTCCCGGATGCCAGTGAACACAGAGAATTCCTCGAGGCTGCTATGCGCGAGTATGACGCACAAAGGGCGAACAAGGTCACTTCAAATCGTCGCACCAATATTCTCGTAGCTGCCACTCCCAGCAATTCCGATGAATCTTTAGGCATGTCACAGCACAAGGACGACGATTTCTCTTTCCCCAATCGCCGTCCAGAAATCACCGGCCAGGAGTCGAGGTTCGAGTTTAATGGCTCATCGTCCTTTGATAAGATGCTAGACCGGGACCTCGCTGATGCTCCGGATCCAACTCCAGAACCCACCCAACCCAAGGAGGTCGATCCAACGCAGGTCGACAGCATCGTTGATGCTATACCCTCTATCAGAGACAACATCCTCACCACGCCACCACGAAGCAGCAAGCAGTGTTCTCCACCTTTTGAGTGGATTGCTCCCACCCCTAGTGCGGCTGTCGCATCCAGCAATCCCAGGAGCTTGTTAAGAATGGTGCACCCGGGGAACCAGTATCGGATCGCCAAGATGCGTAACTTGCCGGCAGCTGTGGAACCTCCTTCGTGCGTCATGATGGGCGCGGAGACGCAACCTTCTCGCACGGAAGAAACTCAGCCCTGCCATGTCGATGAATCGACTTACTCAAATGCTCTCCCTCCAGCTCGACCAGCACCTCGCCGAACTAAGGTGGCTGGTTCTCGCCCAATCGCACATCCACGCCAGAAAGAGAACGAGGATGATGAACCTGAAGATGCGTTGGACATTGTCCCCGACTCCGAACCCCTTCGAGCCGGGCCCGCCACTCAGACACCTACCTACCATCGCACTGTCCGGCAGGCCTCTCCTAAGAAACCTTTCCGTCCTTGTAGTCCGATATCTGAACACGGATCCGGAGAACTTGTACCTGATTCTTTGGAGGTCGAGGAGAGCGAAGTTGATGTTCCATTGGCCATTGAGGTAGCTTCTAGAAACACAAAGAGACCCGTGGCCCCCGCAGAAGATGTGGCTGTTCATGGCAGAAAAACAAGGAATTCTGCTGTTCCTGGAAAGGTAATTTGCGCCACGCGTTCCATGACCATAGCCCTTATCTGATGCTTCATTGCCTCGGTAGGCTCCATTACCTGCTCTGGAAGAACAACCTCGAAAAACTGTTTCGTCCTCGACGAAAGGGAAGAATTCCAGATTAAAACCTTCAAAAACGGAGCCCATGGAGGTTCCAACGTCACTTCCAGAGCAAGATCTACACGACCAAGCATCCTCTTCAGGGCAGCCAGCTGTCCCGTCGATAAACCTGCCACCTTCTAAGAAAAGAGGAGGGCCACAGAATTTAGAACCTTCGCGTGCTCGCCACGCTTCCACGACGTGCCTCCCCGCCATCAAGCCTATCGCTGGCAAGAAACGTTTCCACAAATCCGATACCGAGAGCTCAGAAGACTCGTCACGGCACCCCACTGAGGACGAGGGGGCCATGCGTCCCAAGGTTCAAAAAGAGGAAGAAGAGGAGACCGAGTCTGCAGATGATCATGATGTTGACTCACCTCCACCGCCGCCTCCGAAACCCGATGCATCACGCAAGAAGAGAAGACGCGTTGAAGACGTAAATCCAAGTCGCGGAACGTCGAAAGCTTCGACTTCGACTCGAAACAAGCGGTCCGAGACTCCTGGAGTTGCTACACGCTCGGTCAAGAAGCTACGCTCTGGGTTATCATCCACCCGTGGGCTCACAGCAGAACCGGCTACCCGAGTTTTTGCGTTGTGGAAACAAGATGGTCATTATTACTCTGGTGTCGTTCACTCCCGCGGACCGAAAAACAAGTATCTGGTGAAGTTTGATGACGGGACGGAAGATGAAGTCGAACTTAAAAATATGCGTCACCGAGATCTACAAGTCGGAGACAGAGTTATCGCCACTCAGGACAGCATCAAGGGCGTGGTTGGCGATGTCAGCCATGCAGATTCCCAGAGCTGGTTTATATTGGAGATCGATAACGGGGAGGCAGTATCGACTCGTCGAGCGGGTTTCGGTGACATCCGCATCGCGAATCGGACGATTCAAAGTCAGTGGAAGGAGCGAACGCTCGTCCCAGAGAATATTGTTACTCTGGTCAGACCAAAGCCACTCCTTGATACGACACCATCCAAACAATCGGTTATCAGCACTGCCTCGGGCAAAGCTCAACGGGAGCTGGTTAAGACGGGCTTCGTAGTCACTATCAACCCCAAGAATGGGGAACCCGCTGAGACGAAAGACGAGGCAATGCACGCCATCAAATCGTACGGAGGGCTGGTAATTGAAGATTGGTCGAGCGTGTTTATCATGGAGGGCAAACATAGCCAATCTAACAAGCGATGGATCGCGACGCCGCAAGATTTCCGTTGGAAGTCGGAAGTAAACCTGGATCGCGTCTTCCTTCTATCCGACGACGCCCATCAAAAGCCTAAATTTCTCCTAGCGCTTGCGTTAGGAATTCCTTGCCTGTCGTTTGAGTGGTTAACAAGAGAGGGGAAGTTTTCATCGGTATGCTTTCTGCGTCTCTCAAAATGTACGGTGTTCAGTTGTGTATATGTCAGGATTGGCAACCGTTCCTTCTTCCAGCGGGGTATTCTGATACACTTGGTGCCAGAATTTCTCAGCTCGTTGATCTCGACTGGGGAAATTGTACTGAACACCTTACGGACATTATGGCCAGCCGAGTTCCAATCAAGCTGTTTTCACAGAAAACGGTGTTGTGCGTTGGTGTAGACTTAGTTCCTCTTCCATCCAACCGAGCAAGAAAAGTACGTCCGCTAAATTCTACTTTAATGCACAGAGTCTCATGCCAAGTGTTGCAGAATGCTCTGGAAGAAGCCAGCCGATATGTTCCCTGGATCATTTTATGTATGGGTGCAGCCAAGGTCGAGGCAGTCACCGATACAAAACAGGTGTCTCCTAATCACATGCAAACTTTTGACTATATCATTGTCAAAGAACGAGACGTTCTCGGACCCGTCAAGCTGGACGACGTCGTCGTGGGCGATGTCAACTGGGTAAAGGAGTGCCTGGTCTCGTCGCGCCTGTTCCTTCCCGAATTGGACTAACACTTGTCCCTCGTATTCTTATCTACAACATATTGATTGATCTCCCCTACCTCATGTTTGTTGTTCTTGATCTATGATTGGTTAATCCTTGGTGTCGCCTCATGTTAATTGTAGTGTACAATTGTCGAAGTCGATGGTAGGAAATGAATTGAATACCATAAATGGAAGTACTTTCCCGTCTGTTAGAAGTGCCACCACAAAGCCGCGCTCGCTCTTGTCTTGACTAGTCGCATGGACGGCCCACAAGAGTACGAAGTCGGTCAGTGGTTCTTTTTTTGTGTGCCCTCATTCCGGACCCTTACCCACTTGGCTTTTCGTGTGCAGAGTCTATCACCAGGGCTCGCGTTCACGACAAGAGGGGCAAGAAAATTACATGGGTATGATCCACCTGTATCCAGGACCTCACTCGTACTTAACTGAGCTCTGCAGAGATACTACGTCAAGGTTCGTCGACGTTGTCGTCTTACTCACTATCCACTTATCAGCCGCGTCGTAGTGGAAAGGGTACGATTGGGATGACAGCACGTATGTTACTTCCAAGAACCTATTGGAGCCCTAACCAATCCGTTCGAGTTCAGTTGGGAACCCACAGATTCGTTTCAAGGGGGTTCCGAACATATTCTAGAGTCTTTTTGGGAACGTATGGACACTGGTGGCAGAGATATTTCCGATGCTTCCGCTTTCAAGAAGGGAGAGGAATTGCTCATCTCTGGACCTCCAGGTATCTTCACATCCCATGGTGTCTATTGCATCACGTCGTTGACAATAATTGCTAGGTGGAAAGGGTTTGAAGCGAAAGACAACCCTAGTGAAAACTCAAGTGCCACCTTCCAAGGGCGTTATGAGTTCCAATGGTGAAACCATTTCGGCGCCACCCTTGGCCACCCGAAAGCGTCGACGGGTGCAGATCTCCATGGATGATGAAGCGGGGTCCTCGAAGCTAAAGCGCAGGGTATCTACTGCGGATCTGAAAAATGGGGAAACATCTGCCAGGTTAACCAAACGAAGACGAGCTTCTTCTCCAAGACTACGGAAGTCCGCTCCAAAACGTCTACCTTCTGCAGGTGACTCGCAACTCGACGCTGATGGTGAGACGGACCCAGATGTAGTCGAGGTGGAAGACGAGCTCATGCAAGTGAGTCCTGAGGATGCGGAAGATAATGCCAAGACGCGTCACCTTGGCGGGAGTGCAAACGGATCCGAAAAGATCGCATTTGATGATCTCGAGCACTTTTACAGTGGCAATCCGATCGACATCGATCAGCACGCGGATGAACAAGTAGCTGTTCAAAAACCGGAATCTCGTCCACGAACACAATCCCCACCTCTGACTACCGTGCTGTCACCAGACAACGCCGGTCCTGAGTCTCAAGCCCCTGCCTCACCAGCACTCAGCTCCACTGATCCCCTTTTCGGTTCGCTGCCTCATCCCTCTGATGAAGCTCCAGAGGCTCGGGGAGACCCCACCCTCCCCGCCCACCGTGCCCGGGCTGCAAATCCACTCGTGAAGTTTATCGACACGACCACGCCTGAGACCGCAAGCAAGCAGTCCCGCATAACCGCTAAAGCTCGCCTGATGTCCATCCACAAAACTGATGTACCTTCCACCAGTGGCCCGAGTCGCGGTGTCGCCAAGCGAGGCGGGAAACCTAGTCTCGACCGGTCCACTCCTGGCCTGGTTACTAAGAGCCGCAGCTCCCTGCTCACTGCCACCAAAGGCGCTCTGAAGACCGTCAAGGGAAATTTCACAGGTACTACCGTAGAACGTGATCAGCCCGATGAGATCGAAGAAACTCCAGCCGCTGGAAGGATTGAAGGGGAGAAACTTGTCATCACGTCATGGAGTGATGAACATGTGGTTGACCAGGACCATCAGGCCGTGGCAAATCCCCAACCGGGTCCCCCTCCCTCTGGAGATGAATTGCTTAAGCTGGCGGGGCTTCAGACAGATATGGAAACTCTTCCTGATTACGAAGACGATTCAGCAACGCAACCGCAGGATGTTGAGACGCAAGGATCGAATTTAACATCAGCACCGGCGGAAGAGGAATTGCCCAGAGTCGAGGCTACAGAGGCGTCCAAGGCAAGCGATGATATTGCGGACGCCCCACCCTCTGCGCCTGAGGCGGAGCAGAAAGCTTCGACTCCAGCTGCCACCGACCCTTCCGCTACCGTCGACCCTTCCGTTCCACCTGCTGTTGTTCCTCCCGCGGATGAGGCTGTCAAAATAAAGTATGGTATACCACACTTAGATGGTCAATCCTTTATTGATCAATGTATGACTCAGCATCGAGCTCGCCAAGGAGCACCTGTTTCCCTCCACCCAAACGTCTTTCGACTCCTTCAGTACTCCCCATTCTTCCTTCCGGTCCACTATTTTTGGTCCCTTGTAAGTTGGAGTACCTCGCCGTTATGTGTTATGCTAAATATCCTGTAGGTACCAAGGCTTCACAGCAAACCATGTGCCAGTCGCTAAAAACGAGTGAGGGCTTCCTCTGAACGGTTGGATATTTGACTTCATGCTGTTATAGGCCCTCGACGACGTTCAAAGTGATTCTTCGTGATGGCGTTGAGCTACCGCTAGTTCTTAAGGACTGTGGCGAAATCAAAGCACGGATAAATGACATCCTGATCGGCAACTCCTCTGGCAGCAAAGTAGCAGTCTTCTACTCCGCAGAGGATGCACTTGCTATGATAAGTGCCTTGAAGGGCGACGGCACAGCTCAAGTCGTTCTCGACCCCTCTGCGGAGACAATGCAGCAAGAATTCTTCTCAACGTTCCTGCAACGTTTCGAGTCCTCTCAGTCGGTATGACAGATCCTTTGATTCTTGACCTAGACTGAGTCCCGCTATTCAGCTTGTCGCGCCAGTCAGTAAAGAAATATGTGTATTGTATTCGTCGGAAAATGCCGATATTGCAGAGAAACTTGGGGCCCCCGCCCATCTGAGGGGACTTTCTGGGACACTTCTCATTTCGCATGCTTCCATCGAGAATCAACTTGCATATGTAGCTGCGGCCATGCAGGCGACGGCTCTTTGACCCAGAGTATCCGGATTGCTTACTGTTCCTACTAGTATCTTATTCCATCCGAATGACTGTTACATACCGCTTCGCTTTAATTTGGATGTGTGCCAACTTGCGAGACAATGAAATGAGCTGCTTAGTCACGCTTGCAGAGAAGTAAACGGACCGGACCGGACCGGCAGGCCACTAACCCCTGCGGTCATGCGACAAACATCAGTAAATCATTGACATCTTCTAGTCATCTCTGCCCGAAATGCAGGCTCGCACAGCACAGAAGCGGTCTGCCACCTCTGGCGAATCTCTCACCCAACAACCTCCCAATCCGAAAAAATTGCGCTTTGTGGACCCTAGCGATGACCCGCTCAACTTTGCCGAAGAGGTCGACAACGCGCTCGAGAACCCGTCCGCGAAGCGTAAGGGACGCGTACGGAACGAAGGGTACGAAAGCGACTCGAGCGACGACGGGGAGGGCGTCGTTTACAGCCGCAGAAAGGACGAAGCCGGGGAGGCGGCCGGGGACGAGGACGACATGTTCTCCATGGGCGAAAAGGAGGTAAAGAAAGACGACGCGAGCGCGCGCTCCAAACACAAGGACGAATTTCTGCGTCTGGGGGACATCGAGGGCCAGGAGTTCAACGAGTCGGAGCACGAGAGCGGGAGCGAGGACGGGGGCGAGGGCGAGCCGGAAGACGAGGACGATGCGAGGCGGCGGGGGCAGGTCGGGATGGGGTACGAGATGTCGTCGTTCAATATGCGGGAGGAGATGGAGGAGGGCAAGTTTGCTGCGGATGGGACGTATGTGAAGACATTTGATCCGCACGCCGTGCACGATCGGTGGATGGACGGGGTCGACGAAAAGGAAATCAAGGTAGCTCGGCGAAGGAAGCGTCAACAAGATAGGATACAGAGGGAGAGGATCAAGGCAGAAGAGAGAGAGCTTGAACAAAGCGGTGGCAAGGGCGCATTGGAGATCCAACTCGTCGGTATGCTCAAGCGCGGTGAAACTGTACTGGAGGCATTGCAACGGCTGGGCGCGAAGTCGAAGAAAAACTCTCGGTACGTTCTTCATGCAAAAACGACAGTGGCCATGTACTGACTGTAGCCACCAGAAAACACACAAACGACAGATCAAAGGACGACTCCAGCATGGTGGTGGACAAACAGCCACCTAAGGGTATGACTGACATTGATCTGATCACTCATCTCGCATCGAAAATCATGTCACTCGGAGACTCCGATATTTACTCGAAGACCTATGAAGAACTCATCCGTGATGTGCGATCTAGTGGGCAGGTTAAGGACGATTGGGTCCCACCCTCTGCGGATGTGAAGTACGAGTACAGGTGGATTGTACTCGGAGAACTATCAGGAGAGTCTTATGGCCCTTTCGGAGAAGAAGATATGAAATCTTGGTTCAAAGCCTCATACTTTGGAATGTCCGGTGAAAAAGTTCAAGTACGTGCAGTCGGTGGTGAATGGGGTAATTGGGACGACTTCTTTGCATGATTTTGAATAGACCGCGGCTCCGATGATTGCATTCCTGTCTTCGTTCGTTGTAGGCCCATCTGTGTACTATTTCATGCAGTATTTATTCGTTCAAGAGATGGAAATGGGCATGTTAACCTGCTTCATTTATAAATGACGTTCGTTATGTAGCTGTGCTAATCGTATTATGATAACCCTTGATATCCTTCCGCCACTACTACGTAGAATCGCAAGTCAAGGAATAGAAGCTAATGTGGGGGTGAATAAATATTCAAAACAGATACAGTGATTAAGGCATACAAATGGGCGTGTGAGGTGCAACGGCAAAACAAATAGCAATAGATCATGCAAACTTGAGCACGTTTAATCGTCCTTGTTTGGAGCTGAGGACTTTTTACGCCTCAGTGAATGGAAGATGCGTAAAGAGGCTTTTCTCTTCGGTGACTGCTTCGGCTCTATGAGAAGAGGAAGGTGTCGATTACTCTGTCGACGCTCGGATAAATTACTTTGCATCCGACGCATCGCAACACCGCCTTCCTCGGTCGCGAAGTCGAAACCGCGGTGTACGGTGCGTACACCAGTACACATGTCCGCGCGGCTTATGGGTGTTCTGTGTAGATCCAGCGAAAGCGTGTCCACGCTGTGGTTGATAGCCGAAGCCACTGATGAAATCGACACCGGCCGTGCCATTCGTGATGACGGTCTGCATCTCGATAGAGAGGACCGTGGAATTGCACCATGGTGATCAGGACGCAGAGCGGTGGCCATGTCGAGTCCTGGTTGCGTTTTTCTGATGTAACGAAGAAGCTCCAGATCACCTGGAGCATAGCCAGTTTGCCAGGCGCGGTATAGATACCTCGGAAGAATCGCAATCGCGACGCAAAGTGGCTGACACAGCCAGAAGAAGGCAGACGCGAACAGGAACTGGTTGTTGCCATAGACATCGGTCACAAACCAACCCGGACTGATAGCATTATACACGAGCTGCAAGAAAGCAATGAGCCCTCGAGGTACAGCGAGCGGAGCAAAAACAGTACCGTATAGACCAGCAACAACACAATTCCAAGAAAGACTGCGAAGAAGACCCATCCAGTCCAAACGTTGGTATTGAGCCCGTTGAACAAGCTGACAGCTATCACGGCGGAAAAGACCATCGTCTTTGGAAACGTCAGAAAAAACACGATGGAATCAAGGAAAATGGCTTACCGTAGTGTACTCGTACAACTGGATGCCATAACCATCGGGACGAGTGGTGGTGGTGAAATATGTGTAAGTGACAATGAAAAACAGCGAGACGGACTAAAAGAGTGGTCAGCACGAAGCATTCTACGAACCAAGATAACGTGCCTGTATGACACCATCGATCATGTAAATAAAAAATAGCTTCAGAGTGAACCATGTTCGTTCGCGACCATACCGGTACAGCTCAGGGAAGGCCATAAGAACATCAGCATCTGAAGGCGGGTGAGACAAACGCCATAACCGACTAAAACCACGTACCAACTATGCGATCGAAAAGACCAATGCCGAGCACAGGAGCAAGCGTCCAGAATGAATTCCAGAAAAGAAGGTAAGTGTACTCAAAGGCACTAGGAGGAGTGAGTAACGGAACCGAAAGATGGTCACGAGTCGGTAGACGTACTATGCCGAACTCCAGCCACAATAAATTTGGAACCACCAAAGCGCTCCTACTGCCACAATGTTCTTGTAGAAGAAGTTGACGATCCTGCAACGGGCCAAGGTCAGGGGCGTTTGGATCGATGAAGGGAAAAAAATAACTTGCATGGTTCCGTTGCGCGCATAAGACCAGTGACCGTGGACGAGGAGCAGTCGCTTGAGGAATCGGAACTATTCAAAAAGATGGACATGAGGTTGCCGCACATGCCCTTGATGGGACAAACGTACTTGGGCGATAGCATAGTCGGAAGAGTTGACGGCCTGTAAACCTTCCTCACCAGTAATGCCGACTCCTACATCAGCAGCTTGGATCATGCTGACATCGTTGGCGCCATCACCGATCGCGAGGGTCATTACGCGGAGGCCTTCTTTGACAAGTTTGACGACAAGGGCTTTCTGAAGAGGGGAAACACGACAGCAAATGACGCCCTCGCATTGAGTTCCGAGGTGCAATAGCAATTTCTTGTTCCGATCATCAACGAGAGCCTAGGCTAGAGGTAAGCGGGTAGAACCCCTCCGCACATGGAACACTCACATGGCTCAACGCCGTGCCATCGATGACGAGTACGTACCCCCCCGGCCGTGTACCGTTGCCTTCGCCTACAATGGAAGGGACACTGGTACTTAGATGGCGCAACGGATACGGTCCGGAACCCGAGGTCGCAACATCGGTATCTTCCTTTTCTGAAAAGTCGGTATCCGGAAAGAACTCTTCCGCCGCTCTGGTCATCTGTTGGTAAACAGAAAGTCCGGTATCCCCGCCGCGAATGACGATGACATTGGAGTCATCGGCGATGAGATTCGTACTGTATCCGATGGCTGTGTAACGGAGAAAAGTCAGCGGGCGTGAGATGGGACAAACAGAGTGAGCGAATACCGATCGCAGTCTCGAGCTTGTCGCCGGTGGCCACCCAGATCTTTATGCCCGCGAGCTTAAGGTCGGCGATCGTTTCGGGCACGCCATCTTGTAAACGATCTTCGATCGCAGTAGCTCCTAGCAGACGAAGATCTCGTTCCATCTCGTCGCTCACATCTTCCACTTTTTTCTCCCGATCTTCGAGCGCAGTGGAAGCTTCGTTATATCGCTCGCTCCAACGCTCATACTCGTCCTCTGTATGCGCAGAAATCAATACATGAAGAAAGAGGAAAGAGCCATACGTACCTGGTATGACCTTGTATGCCAAAGTGAGCGTCCTCAACCCCGCATTAGCAAAATCGTCGAGATGTCTCTCGGTCGTTCGCTTGAGTTCGTCCCCACCCGACTTCAACCTCTCGAAAATGACACTATCGGCCCCCTTTGCCAAAAGGAACAGTCGAGAATCATCCCCGTTGAGTTTGCGTACAATAATACTCATACGCTTGCGAGCACTTGTGAACTCGAGGATGTCTAGTAACTCGTACCGTTCTATTTCCTTTGAAAACGGCGTCTGGAGCGAGAGGACCTCCCTATCCCGACCACGGAAGACGAATCCGACGTCCGCAGCTGCCTGAACGAGAGCCGCTTCATCGGGTGATTGAGCCTTGTATTCAATGACACCAGTCTCCGGATCGACAGCAGTAAGGACAGTGTGACATAGTGCCAGGACGGAGAAGAAGCCATTTAATGCGCGGGCTTGTGCCTCATTCTCGGATCCAGGTTCAGCGTGAACAGCCTGAGCCAAGTCCTGTCTCAACTGTTGATCATGGAAATGCCTAAGCACACCGCTGGAGAGCTTGACGACCGCTGGCGGGTTGATAGCGCCTATCGTAGGGCTTATAGAAGATGAGGCTCCATTGGAGGTAGAGCCAAATGACGAGTCGCGGCTCACGCCATTTGCTTCGTCGTCTGCAGTGCGTTTCTTGATGCCAAGGTCCTCGTCCTCTTCGGGGTCACCGTGATATACAGCACCGCCGATGGAACACTCTCTAAACACCATCGAATTCTAGAGCCGTGTCAGACACTTGCCAACCGTTATAAATGAGACGAACTTGCCTGCGTCAATGTACCGGTCTTGTCAGAAAATATGTACTCGATCTGACCGAGATCGTCGGACAAATTGTAACTCCGTGCGAGCGCAGGCTGGTTCGTCTTCTTGTAAAACATGTCATAGTCAAAGTAAATGAACAGTGCCTGGCAGGTTTTCACGGCCTCTATAGATATGTACAGTGATATCGGCACGACGTTTTGAAATCTAGAAAAGATATGAGCATCTGACACGTGAAATGAGATGGACTACGGACGTGATGAGCGCAAATGCCCAGGTGATGAGGCCGTTGATGCTCGGGTTGTTAGAAGAAGTGTTGTCATCGTATAGCCATGGCGCGCCTTCGGGGTAGAGTTGCTTCTCGATTTGTGAGTCAGCGATGCCGCAAACGACTGCCATCAGAGCAAGCATAGCAAGGTTGACGAGACTGGACACGAATAAGGATAGTCACCAGGGAAGGGAAGGAGGAACGTACACTTGAGGATTGATCTGACGCTCTACTCTGCTACGCTTGCTCGGAGTACCACCAGAGTTGAGCACGATCTTGGTATCCCCGCCGGTGAAGAGGACAAGACCGATGGCCCAGCCTGTATTCCGGAGGATGGTACCACGTAAAAGAACCATCTGGATATCGACGGGAGATCTTTGCCCGTTGCGAGTGACGGTAGCGTTGAGCTTGTACATGTTGGTATCGGGGCGATCGCATTCGACCGTGAAGGAGTTGAGCGTACTGGCACAGTCCTTGGCGGTACGAAGATCAGAGAGAGCCGGGGACGCATTGCGGGACTTGAGGTTGGTCTCGCCATCGAGGTTCTTGGTTTCGACGAAGGCGACGTTCTCGTCCTCGGAGGTGGCGCATACAAGGACGTCTGCGGGTATCGGTTCGTTGTTCATGATTTTGACAAAGTCGCCGACGCGAACGTCCTCCCAGAGGTTCTTGCCCCAGTATACGTCGGGAGTCTCGTGATCGGACAAGTGGCCGTTGTCGAACTCGATGGCGGGGTCCGGGGATGCGGGAGACTCGGGGTCGGTGTGCGAACGAACACGTTTGGGGATGATCCCCCTGACGAAAGTGCGACTCTTCGTTCCCGAGAAGTTTGGGTTGGACCAGCCTGGACCAGAAAGGACTCTGACGGTGGAATGGTTCACGCGACGGTCAGACTGGTGGCGCTTAATGTCTTCGTAACCGTCCTTGATGGCAGTAATGGTGAGGACGATGATGATGGGCAGGAGAACGAGACCAGGTGAGATGGTAGAGAACTCTGGGAAGAACTGGAGGATGGCTATGAAGAGGAAGAAGCTGGGAACGGTGAGGGATGAAGAGAAAGGGGGGAAGGAGGGAACGTACATGTTGGCGATGCGGCGGAACTGCTCGAGGAGGTTGCGCGGTAGAAAGGTGATGATAGTGTACTTTGAGGAGATGACCTGGTTGGTGGGTGGGACATGGGCCGTGACGGGTCTGCGTTTGTGGTCGAAGAAGTGGTCGGGGAGGGGCTGGTTGACGAAGACGGTGCGGGGGGTGCCGGGGCCGCGTTTTCGGGCAAATATAGACTCGACATTGAAGGCGGCGAGGGCTGCGCTCGACCGGGCGAGGAGGGAAGGTAATGGGGCCATGGTGGCCAGGGGACAAGGTGAGAGAGGGCATACGACTTGATTAGAAATTGGACGGCCGCACAATGACACATGACAAATTAACAATCGA
>JBBPMW010000577.1:0-16458 GCA_038090535.1 Tylopilus alboater | reverse complement strand
AGACCTCCTCCCTGTCCTTTAACTGCTTCGACCGCATGAAGCGATTACACAGGTAGCCTGCAAGGGTTCTTAATGACTGTGATCGATGAGGGTGTCCTTGCAGGCGAAGGTGGAGTGCTTCTCGATTGAGGACAATGGCCTCGTCGAGATCTTCCATTGTCCCGAGCTGGTGGTACCGAGTGCAGAGATGAACTGCAATGTTGTTCAGATACCCTGACCGATCAGGATGTCCTTGCGGACGAAGGTTGAGTGCTTCTCGGGCGAGAAAAATGGCCTCTTCAAGCTGCGTCATCCCTCCGAGCTGCTCATAACGATTACTGAGATGATTTGAAAGGAAAATGAGGGAGACAGCTCGCTCGGGGTGGCCAGGTGGGCAAATTTCCAGGGCTTCACGATCGACGTCGATAGCCTCGTCGATATAACTGGTTCCCTCTCCTTGGTGAAACTGGACGGCGAGGGATTCTGCCCGTGAATGCAGCTGCTTCACTGGTAGGACATCAATTCTCTGTTCTGCATGCCGACAGAAGGACAGAACCTTTTGAATCCATGCTGGTTTACCGAACTTGATGTAGCGCGGTGGTATGGGAAAATGCTAGGATGTTGTGCGCACGGGCGCCAGGGAGGACTGAACAGGCAAGGAACATGCGAACCACTATGGGCGCGGCGACGACACCGCTGCCGGGGTCATGATGGCGGTGGAATGGAAAGGCATACCGTGCGAAAGCGGCCCTTCGGTCGACTGCCGTTGAGATGTCCCCATCCGGTCTTCGTCTAACAGCATTCACACCCTCGATATCACGACCACGCAGTTTGAACGTCCTGCCAGCACAAGGTTAGATGATTATGTACGCGTCTACGACAACCGATTCACGTCCGACAATAAACTACTCGGGGTACCCTCCGTGGTCGCGGTCGAGCAGACGCACGGTCTCGTCCCCGCCGTCCTCGTCACGCAGCTGAGATGCGCGTTCGCCCGGTCGGGGTCGCTGCATCATCGTGGCCCCCCTCATGACACCCCCCACGAGCGCCGAGACGCCACTTCCGAGCGCCAAGACTCCCCACACGATCGCTCCGCAAATGTGGTGAGCGACGATCAGGCCCGTGTGGTCGTCCTCCCTCGCCGCCGCCGACGCCATGTTGATAAAAGGCTGGTCGATGGTGGCGTGCGCCACGACGAGCGCGAGGGTGACGATGACCCTGGGGGTCTCTGAGAGCGCTGATGACGAGGGTCGTCACGGTCTCGACGTCAGCGGTCGTACTTATGGCGGTGGCGAGGGAGGAGCGTACCTTGCGACCACTGAGAGATGAGGAACCAGCCGTGGCCGATCTGGAGCAGGAAGAGCAGGTGGTAGTTGGCGCGCCAGAAGAAGACGCATTGGTGGTTTCGCTCCATGGCGCTGAACATGCCAAAGAGCAAGATGACGGCAAAGGCGCTAGATAGAATACCCAAGTTGACGAGGGGATAGGGGGCGTCGAGAGATTGGACGCGGGCAACGGCGACTGGAAGGAATGTGATAATGCCCGACAAGAGGATGGTGGCTATGAGTGCCTCTACGAACAAGAGGGGCCTATTTTGGTGGGTAGGAGTGTACATTGCTGTCGAGCGATGAATTGGCTCTGGTGGAAGTGTGCAGCAATGAAACCGATGCTTAGGGGTAGATGTTTGCAATGTGAGACATGTATAGTATTGCCGTTTTCGTCCGTTTACCAGACCGAATCATCTATCAACATGCGTTCCCGCTGCACTACTCCCCTCCTCTTCCTCCCAATCGACGCTCTCCAACGCCCCCTCGCCCTCGGCATACAGCTTATCCAGCCCGGTCAGCGCCTCCAAATAGTCGCACTCGTTGAACGCACGCAGGAGCATGCTGAACCCGTCGTGCTCATACGCTCGCAGCACGGTCTCGGAGCACCCCGTGCACTGGTCGTACGCTGCGCCCGTGACGGGGAGCGTGCAGAACTGCGCGAGGAAGCCCCGGAGCTGGTGCGGGACGAGGCCAAGGACGCTGTTAGATTGTGAGTCGGACGTGTCCGCGTTGGTGCCGACTTGGGGCGGTGGCGGCGGTGCGTGCAAGCTGCGCGGTCGTGGTGTCACACGTGAGGAGAGAGATGGCGGAGGAACGCCGAGACGAAAGTGGACTTACCCGTCTGGATGTTGCAAGAGCGACACGAGTAGCTCGACGGTGGTCGATGACGCAATCGACGCGATCCCCGATCGGGTGACGGTGCACATTTGGTTGAACGTACGGTCCGAGAGGGACTGGCGCACATGTGAATAAGTAGAAAGTGGAATGAATGAGGGGAGGGACGCACGTCAGCAGGGGCGACAATGTCGCTGCAATAGCAACATCCCAATCGCTGACCGTTGGGGTTCGAAGGGGAAGAGGCAGAGGCGCGCGCACCGTGCCGCATGACGAGGTATGTATCGAACCCAAGCGCCGCATTCAACACAATCTGTCGTCGTCGGTTGTATGCGTCATCCAATACTAACCGCCAGCGTCGGACGTACCTTGCCTTTGGCAGCCCCCAACACGGTCGGCAACCACCAACTCTCGCACGAATCCATGAGTAAAAACACGGCGTCGTGCACGTCAAACAGCCCCTCGAATTGTTCGACTCGAGGCGCTGTTCGACGTCCCTTTGGGCCTGCGCGACCGACGCGGAGGGTATCGGGCGTCCAGGCATGGGTATCGACAGCTCGTCTTGAACCTGTGTGGAGGAATCCATCTTCTTGTTCTTGGGTTTGACCCTGCCTAGAGTGGTGTCGCGCGATGGCCCGTACTACGAAGGAACTGTTCCAAGCGCCACGCGAGTGTACCCTTCTGATGATCCTTCTCACGGGCTGCAACGAAGATGTTGTGTGCCCACGACATGCTAATCTGGTGACCAGACCGTTCTATGAGGCAAGCCGTCGATAGACGTCATAGAACGGTCTGGTCACCAGACTAACGACATGCAACCAAACGGCGTGTCCGAGTCAATACCACACAGGTCAAACACAGGTTCCGACCACCCCCTGCGCATGATGAGTGCATCTGTGATTCCGAGACTATTCCGTATCAGATGTATTGTAAACTTAGGCCTTCCCCAGGAAATAAGAGATATGTACTATATTTGAGAGCAGTCACGAACAGCGAGCACGAGTAATGCAAAACGAGAGCGCGAACGAAAACATGATAGAACTAGGCACCGAGATGGATATAAAGAATCCGTTGATCGAATGGTACGTGTACAGATTTCATCGTCTTGTTCAGCGCGAACGCTGCCCGGGTATGGTCCAGACGACCAGACTCGTCCACCATATGTGTATAGAACGTCGACGTGATCTTGTTCGTCTCACCATCATCCACAGCCCACATCGTCCCAATCACTGAACGGAACCCTGCGAACTGCATCGCCGACGCCAGATGGATAACTTCATCCGGGCTCTCTTCGTCTCCGACAGTGGTATGACACGCAGAGAGATATGCAAATTCTGGATTCTTTAAATCGCACCCAATGATCCGTTGAATTGTAAAGCGTGCGTCCTGGAGAGCGAACGCGGACTTGAGAGGCTCTGACCGATTTGGGAGACCATGACATGCAAGGTGGACCCATTCATTCTTTCCGAGTTCTTCAACGACCCTAAACATACAGGATTCCTCTCCTTCTATGCGCGTGAACATGGTGAGACTGCTGACGCGCCGACCAATGTTGTCCAGCTCCGCGCCTACGGAGAGCAGTTTACTTTGTCCAGGAGCTTTGGCTTGACCGATGGCGACGAAACGTTTCGGTTCAGTTGGAGAACTGGATTCATCGTGCCGTCTAGCACGAATGAGGGCGGTCAGGGTTGGGGTGTAGGATGAGATGTAGATATCAACAAGATTCTGTTGACCCTTCCTATAGGGACCAGCAGCGTGCAAAGGCAGGACGGAGAAATCGGCGGTGGGACACCACCAGATTCGTGATTGAGGTGGAAGAGTCGTATGGAGGAGATCAACGATGGGCGAAACGATCTGATCCCAAAGTTTGCGTAAGAAGAACGCGAGCGGTTTTGTCATGTCGGACCTCCTTGCGCGTACAGTCAAGGTATGGAGCTCCATTGACAGCTCTCGAACACCTTCCTGAGTGATTGGTAGTGGAATATGAACGGGGTTGTGATCGGGTAAGACGACAAGGGCGTCACAGCTACGCTTGCTCGCATTGACGACGATGACAGGTCCCCCACTGGCGGCACGTTGGAGATCTGGGAACGGCGAAGGAAGAAGGAAACGGGAGAGACCAGGAAGTTCACGTATGTTGGTAACGACACCGTGCAATTGAACGTTAAGACGATACACCAGTTCGTGTTGATCCGCACTGGGTGAATCGAGGGTGTTGCGAATGAGTGAGGCCAGTCGTGTAAACTCGTCTGCTAATGCCCTTCCTACTTCGCCACATGCAATGACGTCGTCAAGAGGAGAACGGAGGCGAATCAGCTGGGTCCAAAAGACACCCCGTCCCTGTTCTAGAAGCTCGACCGCATCGGTAGGGGAGCGATTACGAAGACAAGCTGAGAACGCATCCACGGCAAGGGACGACGTGAGGTTCTTCAGGATGTCAAGATGTTGTGGCAATGATGGGAGAGTGGCGAGATGTTGGATAAGTAATCGAAGAGAGGTTTGATATGCGAGAAGGAGGGTGGAATGCTGGAAATCTTCAGCTGCATCAATCCACGCTCTAGCGGCAGAAAGATCAGACGGAGACACGATCTGGGACACGTGTGCGAGTTGAGTGTAGAGACTGAACATCTCCTCCCTGTCCTTTAACTGCTTCAACCGCGTGAAGCGATTAGATAGGTGGCCTGCAAGGTTTCTCAACGACTCTGATCGATCAGGGTGTCCTTGCGGGCAAAGGTGGAGCGCTTCTTGACTGAACACAATGGCCTCGTCGAGATCCTCCATCGTCCTGAGCTGGTTGTACCGAGAGGAGAGACGGACTGCAAGGTTGTTCAGAGACGATGACCGATCAGGGTGTCCTTGCGGGCGAAGGTGGAGTGCTTCTCGATCGAGGACAATTGCTTCGTCAAGATCTTCCATTGTCCCGAGCTGCTGGTACCGAGCGGCGAGATCAACTGCGAGGCTGTTCAATGATTGCGATCTGTCAGGGTGTCCTTGCGGGCGAAGGTGGAGTGCTTCTCGATCGAAGACAATGGCCTCGTCGAGATCCTCCATTGTCCCGAGCTTGCTGTACCGAGTGGAGAGATCAACTGCAAGGTTGTTCAGAGACACTGACCGACCAGGGTGTCCTTGCGGGCAAAGGTGGAGTGCTTCTCGATCGAGGACAATGGCCTCGTCGAGATCCTCTATTGTCCCGAGTTGCTTGTACCGAATGGAGAGATCAACTGCAAGGTTGTTCAATGATTGCGATCTGTCAGGGTGTCCTTTCGGGCGAAGGTGGAGTGCTTCTCGATCGAGGACAATGGCCTCGTCGAGATCCTCCATCGTCCCGAGCTGGCTGTACCGAGTGGAGAGATCAACTGCAAGGTTGTTCAGAGACCCTGACCGACCAGGGTGTCCTTGCGGGCAAAGGTGGAGTGCTTCTCGATGGATGACAATGGCCTCGTCGAGATCCTCTATTGTCCCGAGCTGTCCGTACCGAGTGCCGAGAGGAATTGCAAGGTTGTTCAATGGTAGCGATCGACGAGGATGTCCTTGCGGGAGAAGGTGGAGTGCTTCTCGACCGAGGACGATGGCCTCGTCCAGATCCTCCATTGCACCGAGCTGGTTGTACCGAGCGGTGAGACAAACTGCAAGGTTGTTCAATGATTGCGATCGATCAGGATGTCCTCTCGGGCGAAGGTGGAGTGCTTCTCGATCGAGGACAATGGTCGCGTCGAGATCCTCCATTGTTCCCAGCTGCTTGTACCGAGTGCCGAGACCAGTTGCAAGGTTGTTCAGAGACATTGACCGATCAGGATGTCCTTGCGGACGAAGGTCGACTGCTTCTCGGCGGAGAACAATGGCCTCTTCAAGGTCCCTCATCCCTCCGAGCTGGTCGTAACGACTACTGAGATGATTTGAAAGGAAAGTCAGGGAGACAGCTCGCTCGGGGTGGCCAGGTGGGCAAAGTTCCAGGGCTTCACGACCGACGTCGATTGCCTCGTCGATATAACTGGTTCCATCTCCATGGTGAAACTGGACGGCGAGAGATTCTGCCCGTGAATGCAGCTGTTCCACTGGTAGGACATCAGTTCTCTGTTCTGCACGCCGACAGAAAGACATAAGTACCTTCTGAACCCATACTTGTTTACCGAACTTGATGTAGCGCGGGGGTATGGGAAAATGCTGGGACGTTGTGCCCACAGGCGCCAGAATGGACTGGAAAGGCAAGGAACATGGGAACCACTAGTGCTAGTAAGAGAGCGCCGACGACACCGCTGCTGGGGTGATGGTGATGGAAAAAACATACCTTACTAAAACGGCCTTTCGGTTGATCGCCGTCGAGACGTCCCCATCCGGTCTTCGTCTAACAGCATTCACACCCTCGATATCGCGACCACGCAGCCTATGAGCGCCTCTATGAACAAGAGGGGCTTGTTTTGGCGGGTAGGAGTGCACATTGCTGTCGAGCGATGAATTGGCACTGGTGGAGGTGACTTGCAGCAATGAAACAGATGCTTAGTGGTAGGTGTTTGCAATGTGAGACCTGTGTAGTATTACCGTTTTCGTCCGTTTACCAGACCGCATCGTATGCGCTTCGAGTCTCCGTTATATACACTACTCCCCATCGCCCTCCTCCCACTCGACACTCTCCAACGCCTCCTCCCCCTCGACATATAGCTTATCCAGCCCGGTCGGCGCCTACAAATACCCGGTCTCGTTGAACGCACGCAGGAGCATGGCGAACCCCTCGCGCTCGTACGCTCGCAGCACGGTCTCGGAGCACCCTGTGCACTGATCGTATGCCGCGCCCGTGATATGGAGCGTGAGAAATTGCGTGAGGAAGCCCCGGAGCTGGTGCGGAACGAGGCCGAGAACGCTGTTGGTCTGTGAGTCGGACGTGTCCGCGTTGGTGCCGGCTTGGGGCGGTGGCGGCGGGGCGTGCAAGCTGCGCGGTCGTGGTGTTACACGTGAGGAGAGAGATGGCGGAGGAACGCCGAGACGAAAGTGGACTTACCCGTCTGGATGTTGCAAGAGCGACACGAGTAGCTCGACGGTGGTCGATGACGCAATCGAGGCGATCCCCGATCGGGTGACGGTGCACATTTGGTCGAGCGTGTGGCCCGAGAGGGACTGGCGCACACGTGAATAAGTAGAAAGTGGAATGAATGAGGGGAGGGACGCACGTCAGCAGGGGCGACAATGTCGCTGCAATAGCAACATCCCAATCGCTGACCGTTGGGGTTCGAAGGGGAAGAGGTGGAAGCGCACGCCCCGTGCCGCATGACGAGGTATGTATCGAACCCCAGCGCCGCGTTCAACACGATCTTGCGCATCGTCAGTTGCGTACGTCGTCGACACCGGGTGTCGGACGTACCTTGCCCTTGGCAGCCCCCAACACCGTCGGCAACCACCGACTCTCGCGCGAATTCATGAGTAAAAACACGGCGTCGTGCGCGTCGAATTACTCGACGTCCCTTTGGGCCTGCGCGACCGACGCAGGGGATATCGGGTGTCCCGGCATGGGTATCGACAGCTAGTAGCCCGTCACGTTCTGCGTGATAACAAGCAAGTCGGTGTGTGTAGACATGCGCATGTGCACGACGCGAGACGCACGATGCCGGGAAAGATCTTATTGAGACGCTCCGCGGCACAGGCCGCTTTGGGTTTACCCCCGTTCAGACAGTCTTCGAACTCAAAGAGCGGTTGGCGGGCGGGATTGGAGAAGGAGACGCGGGACGAGCGGACAAATGTGATCGTGCGGACGCCCCAGCCCTGTACTCAGCGCAGGTGAGTGGGATTCATAACTTGGACGCGAGATGCAGGCGGCGTACCATGAGGGTCCGGGCGACATAGCACCCGAGCGTGCCTGCGCCGAGCAGGAGGCATTTCGTCGAGGCGACCTTTTCGAGGTCGAGCGCGGGGAGGATGCGCCAACGCATCAGCTTCAGGTTCAGATCAACCGCCTGGTCCGCGAGCCTGTCACGACTCGCTTGTCAAGGAGCATGAACGAGTCGTCAAGTCAGTGGTACCTCGTCGGATCCATTGGGTGCCAAGTCGGCCATTCGCGCACTTAATTTGTCTGTCGCTGCTTCCTGCGCGCGTCACGATGCCGAAACGAGACTTCCACGACTTGCCGGGGGTAGGAATCTCACCGTCGCGCCAGCAGAGAATGCGTACGGAGGCGGTGTGGGATGGATAGAGGGGTCCAGAAAGCCGACGATGATCTACTCCATGCGTGAGCGCGTGACTGAGGCGGTATATTATATGGGCACTCACCGATTGGGAATCGTCGTTGGTGAGGAGTGTGTCGGCTCGGTCGATCCCGTGTACCTCTACCACGTCACCCGTTACTAGTTTAACGACGAAATATGATTTCGTGTCTGCATGGAGTGCATTGAAGACCGATGTGAGCTGGAAAAATGGTCAGATCAGCGTGTACGCGTTGGGGAGACGGTACCTGAGTTGCACTGATGTGTTCCTCGGCAGCCTTCCAGCCGTTCTCTGCGATCTTCCAAGCGGGCTTGGCGACGAAGGCGTGGAAGGCTAACCAGTAGTAATATTGGCACTTCTTGAGATCGGCAAAGGTGATGAGGATGAATCGGTTGAGTTTGGAAGCGTCCTTGTGCTCGACGATGCTCGTCCACATCTGGGCGAGTGTGAGTGATCACTCGATGGAAATTATCGTGCGCACCTCGTCTGCGACGGCATTGAAGAGGGTTGCCTTGAATTCTTCGATCGTGTTGTAGTTTTTGAACACGCCACGCGCCGATATAGACAGCGGGGGAACGCTGTGCGAATGGTGAGTTGGATGTATCGCGGCGCAGTGGACGTACGTCTGTGCGTCGTCGAACGCGTCTGCGCCGAGGGAGATGTTGCATTACGACTGTGTATTTTGGTTTACGCTGCACCGGTGTAGCGCGAATGCTAGTAAGTCCGCGCGTGGTAGTGGGCCGAAAGGCGCCATTCCGGCCGGTCTCGTGGTCGTGGGTATCTACCTGGCACGAAAGTCCTATCGTACACAGTCCTCCACTCCTATCCCGTTTCGCGATCTCTGACACGACTAAGTATCAAGGTTCAAGCCACAAAGTCAGTTGTGCCACTGGCAGCTTGAACTTTTCCACTCGCGGCCGTGCATCCGATTCCTTGTCATGCCAGTCCTCCAAGTAAGCTATTAAAGTAAATCGTCGTACGTCCAACCCAGTGCTGATACCCAGTAGTACAAACAGTGACTGTTGAACAGCAGTATTGAATGATTGACGAGCCTTTGGCTCGGTCTCATCGCTGCTAGGCCATCTCTGCGACGGTTGCAACACCCTTCGTCTCTTTCCCTCGACCTACGTACCGGTGAGAAGAATGTCAATCAACGAGCATCCCACTGGTCATAATGGCCCGCAAAAACCTCGTGGTGTCTCAATAGCTTCCTAGGAATCCCGGGTTCTGATTGGTGGGTATTGTGACAAACGAACTCGCACAGTTTACAGGGCTCGGCTAGATTGGCTTTCAGGCGACGAAGGCCAGACCGTTGATGGTTACTTGGAGCGTGTAACATTACTATAAAGTGCTGGAGCAACTGTCCGTCCGAGCCGGTCTCCCTTCGCGATGACTACGTGGACGCAGACTAGCACATCCCGGAACGAACGAAGTGACCCTTCTATCCACTGTAGACGAGAGAAAGAGGAACATCAACATCAGGAAAGTATCATGCTGTGACTTTTTTATGCGAGTCGCGCACAAGGAGGGTGAAGAGGGCAAGTATTTGACGGCCAAGGACAATCAAGTACGTTGTTCCCGTTAATTTTCTTTCTGGTGAGAGTCGGTTGACACGGCATGGTGGCTGTATTATAGGTCGCTGGTCTGCATCCGTCTTGCGGTCTGGATACACAGCCGGAATGGGTCATCTTGAATGAGTTTGTCCTGACGACGGGACCATATATCCGAACGGTGACGGATGTTCAACCTGAGTGGTACACGTCCTCGTTAGCTGGTCATGACTGGTTGACTGACTGGGCGTTTAATAGGCTTTTCGAACTTGCTCCATTTTACTTTGATATGACAAGTTTTCTTGATGGAGAAGCGAAGAGAAATTTGATGCAAGTTGCACACGAAAAATGGTGAGTCCGGACATGGTGGTGGGGTCTGAGACGAGACAAGACAAGAGGCGAAAAGAAGAGGGCTATCAAGGTATCATGGATATAATGTTGTTCTTGGTCCATGCTAAATTGGAAGTTGAAACGTTGACGTTTGAGTTGAAGTAAATCTCCTCCCTGCCTTTTCCACGCAGATGGTTATCACAGCCTGGAAGTCTCGCTTGATGATGGACGAGGCCACCCCTTATATGGCCCTACCCTAGACATCAGGACATTGGACGAGTTAAGGTCGGCTGGAGGTGGTGGTGGGGCCTGCAAACCGTGTGGTCACGGTGTCACGAATGAGACAAAGTCGCGAGGATGGAGGGACGGCGCTCACTCATCTGGATATAACGAGCAGCTCGGGTCGACCGTACGGTCTGAGAGGGACTGTGGCGCATGTGTGAGTGATGACAGGACGATAAAAGAAGTGGAGGAAGACGCACGTCGGCTCGCGCGACGATGTCGTGGATCGCGCCACCGATAGCCGTCGAGCTGTTCGTGTCGTTGTTGCAACATCCAGACAAGCGAGTTCCTCGCTGTCTTAGTTTCTCTCTCGTTCCTCGTCTCGTGATTTCACGCCATCCATGCCACGCAGCAAGTTGCACCGCCGGCCACAACCACCTGGTAGACCCCCACGCTCGCAGTCTCCTCTGCCTCCGACGCCGACACGACTCACGACAAGCGCGTGCTCTGCCTTGTTCGGCCTTGTGTCACACCACACAACTGTATCACAACCGTATCTGCACACAAGCATAGTGTGACAGTTACCTTGAGCATCGAGAGAATTTCTCAGCTTGACTGAGTATATGATATATCACGCGACTCTATCATTCACCTCAGCATGGCAGACAGTCGTCCCGGGCCATTCATCGAATCCATTACCTGGTATGGGCTCGCCGACCGTAAAAGGGCAAGCTCGAATGGCTCGGCGCTGAACTTCTTCCATATAACAACATCGGCGTCAGCACCGGTCCCCGTCTTCGTCGATTAGCACTGTCCGTGAACACCAGGCACCAGCAGGGTTCTAATACATCTGATCTGATCTTGGCGTAAAGTGGAGTTTCGCCGCTTCTCTCCCTTTTCGCCGCTGCAGCACTGTCTTACTGAGAGATATGTCCGGACAAAAGGAAAACCCATACCACGAACAGGGCCAAAGAGGTATCTCTTCACCACTTTTCGGGTTCCTGCCTCGAAAGGTGACCGCCAATCAGGTCCGCAATGCCTTGGTACGATCCATCACTGCGATTTTTCGGATCTCATGATAGCTATGGACCATCTGACTCTGACCTTTCCTGCGCCTTAGGAACACGACGTTAATCCCTTCACAAATGTTCCCCACACACCTCAATACAAGAAAATATTGGAGGCACGGAAAAAACTTCCGGTTTATGCTGAAATGGACAGGTTTTATAAGGTGGTGCGTCAAGATCCAATCTTCATTTGCGCCGAGATAGCTACTCGAGCATATTGACAACGTTGTCATAGTTTAACAGCAACCAGATTATGATCGTCGTTGGCGAAACCGGGACTGGAAAGACCACGCAGTAGGTTGACATTCGATATGTCTTACACGATGAACTGACAAAATTGCCTCTTTTTCGCTGCTAGAATACCGCAGTTTGTCGTCTACTCGGATCTATCTCACACTAAGGGAAGGGTTGTCGGTTGTACTCAGCCACGACGTTTGTCTACCATATCAGGCGCCAAGCGTGTTGCGGACGAGATGGATGGTGAGTTGCTACTCCTTGTCTCGAATACCACATCTGCTCATGTTTGACCCGCCCGTTTGGACCATGTAGTTCAACTTGGGCGACAGATTGGCTACTCGATACGTTTCGAAGACGTGACCGAGCCCGGAACCACGTTCCTCAAGTACATGACTGATGGTATACTTCTTCGCGAAGCCATGAACGACCCCGATCTCAATTGCTATTCGACCATCATCCTCGACGAGGTTCATGAGCGGACCCTAGCCACAGATATCCTCATGGGTCTCTTGAAGTTGCTCGCTAAGAGGCGTCCCGACCTCAGAATCATTATCATGTCCGCCACCCTCGACGCGCTCAAGTTTCAAAAATACTTTGGTATCAAAGAAAGTTCTCCTGCGCCGCTGTTCAAGATACCTAGACGCACGCACCCTGTCGAAATCTTTTATACGCAGGAACCTGAGCCTGATTATTTCGAGGCAGCGATTCGGACGGTATTGATGATACACTGCGCGGGAGAGCCGGGCGATATCTTACTTTTCTTGACCGGACAGGAAGAGATAGAGGATGCTTGTCGGAAAATCGAAATAGAAGCAGACGATCTCATCAACCAAAACCCAGAGTCTGTCGGTCCGCTCGTCTGTATCCCACTCCACTCGTCCCTTCCACCTCAACAACAACAGCGAATATTCGACCCCCCTCCACAACCTCGGACACCCGACGGTCCTCCAGGAAGGAAGGTGGTCGTTTCGACGAATATTGCGGAGACGTCCTTGACGATTGACGGCATTGTTTACGTCGTTGATCCCGGCTTTTCTAAGCAAAAGGTGTACAACCCGCGCATACGAGTCGAAAATTTACTAGTGAGCCCAATATCAAAGGCTGCGGCTCAGCAGCGAGCGGGACGTGCCGGGCGGACGCGTCCTGGAAAGTGCTTCAGGTTGTACACTGAAAGGGACTTCATGTCCGTGCTGGAGGAGCAGACACATCCGGAAATTCTTAGGAGTAACTTGGCAAATACTGTGCTAGGGTTGGTCAAAGTGGGAGTCAAGGTACGATTGTTCGCTGACGGCCGTTAAGAGGTCATTCATGCGTTCGTGTCTAGGATATTGTACGGTTTGATTATGTAGATGCCCCCGCACTAGAAACGCTCATGCGTGCCTTGGAATTGTTGAACTATTTGGCGGCGCTGGACGAGGACGGCAACCTTACTGCACTCGGGAACATCATGGCCGAGTTCCCGCTGGATCCTCAGGTGCGCACCCATTCATACTTTCTTGGGGACACCTGACGATATCATTGCTTTCAGCTGTCAAAAATGCTTATATGCAGCCCCGAGTTCCAATGTAGTAACGAGATTCTGACAATCACCGCAATGCTGTCTGGTAAGTGCTATAGTTGTTTTTGCACACCAAACGGACCCTTATCTCAAATTCTCCAGTGCCCAGCGTATGGCTTCGACCGAACAATCAGCGTAAAGAGGCGGACGCCGCAAAGGCTATGCTTACCGTTCCAGACAGCGATCACTTGACTTTGCTCAACGTGTACAACTCGTACATGAAAAGTAAGCACCAGTTGTGATTTATTTTCTGCACCGACCCTTCACACGTCGCGCAGACAAGGGCAATAGAAATTGGACCTCGGACAACTACCTTTCTGCGGGTGCACTTGCTGAAGCCGAGAACGTCCGCCAACAACTGGAACGCATCATGGAGCGCTATGAGATGGCCCTTCTATCCACTGTAGACGAGGGAAAGAGGGACATCAACATCAGGAAAGTACTATGCTGTGGCTTTTTTATGCAAGTCGCACACAAGGATGGCGAAAAAGGCAAGTATTTGACGGTCAAGGACAATCAAGTACGTTGTTCCCGTTAATTTTCTTTCTGGTGAGAGTCGGTTGACAGGGCATGGTGGCTGTATCATAGGTCGCTGGTCTGCATCCGTCTTGCGGTCTGGATACACAGCCGGAATGGGTCATCTTTAATGAGTTTGTCCTGACGACGAGACCATATATCCGAACGGTGACGGACGTTCGACCCGAGTGGTATACGTCCTCGTTAGCTGTTCATGACTGGTTAGCTGACCGGACGTCCAATAGGCTTCTCGAACTTGCTCCAGTTTACTTTGATCTGGCAAGCTTTCCTGATGGAGAGGCGAAGAGAAATTTAATGCAAGTTGCACAAGAAAAATGGTGCATCTGGACGGGTGGTGGGGTCTGATACAAAACAAAGAAAGAAGCGAAAAAAGGGGGCTATCAAGGTATCATAGATGTAATGTTGTTCGTGGTCCACGCTAAATTGGAAGTGAAAACGTTGACATTTGAGCTGAGGTAAGCCTTTCCACGCAGATGGTGATGACAGCCTGGAACTTGAAGTGTCGGTCGATGAAGGACGAGGCCACCCCTCATGGCCCTAGACATCAGGATATTGAACGAATTAAGGTCGGCTCGGGGTGGTGGGGCCTGCAAACTGTGTGGTCATGGTGTCATCGCATGGACGAATGTCATGAGGTCGCGAGGATGGAGGGTCGGACGGCACTCACTCATCTGGGTATCGTAGCATACACGAGCAGCTCGGGTCGAGCGTACGGTCTGAGAGGGACTGTGGCGCATGTGTGAGTGATGAAAGGACGATAAAACAAGTGGAGGGAGACGCACGTCGGCTGGCACGATGATGTTGTGAATCGCGTCGCAGACGGCCGTCGAGCCGCTCGTGTCGCTATTATAACATCCAGATGCGGCGAGTTCCTCACTATCTCAGTTTCTCTCTCGTTCCTCGTCTCGTGTTATCACGCCATCCATGCGGCCATGCAGCTTGCACGCCTGGCCACAACCACTCCATAGACCCCCACGCTCGCAACGTCCTCTGCCTCCGACGCCGACACGAACGACAAGCGCGTGCTCGGTCTTGTTCGGGCTTGTCTCACACCACACAACTGTATCACAACCGTATCTGCACACAAGCATAGTGTGACAGTTACCTTGAGCATCGAGGGAATTTTTCAGCTTGACTGAGTACATGATATATCACGCGATTCTATCATTCACCTCGGCAGGGTAAATGAAAGAGATGTGTGATATATCGGTGACCTTGCTTAGGAGCGTCAACCGCTCCTCGCTGCTGTCGCCCAGCTTCTCGTTGCAGCCTACGCGAACCTACGACTGATGCTGGTTGAGTGCCTGCGGAGGGCGACGTGATATCATGTGAAAGAAGGTGACGATACGCGTACCGTTTTTATAATCCAAACAGTGAAATTACCCAAGCGTTGCACCACTGCTGTATACAGCGCAATGAACAAACCAAGACCTTGTTGACGTATTGCTGAGATGGCTATCGCGAACCATCGCCAGATAAATCATTTCCCTCGCACCAGCTAAGGCCATGTTCGTGTAAACGAGGTCGAGGGCAACAAACAGCCTAACCGCAATGACGAAAGTGTCAACCAAGGACGACGAAGATGGGGTCAAGCGATATGTCTATAGCGAGGATATCCACAAGTGCTGACGTCGTGTGATTATGAACTTGGTCACCGACGAGTCATCACGATGTGACACATACCTTGAGGGAACGGACCATCGAGGGCGACATACATACCACTGTGTGCTACCAACCCCCAGACGCCATGTCATATAGTATGACCCTCCAGAAGTTGACACAGCAAGAAAATTGGTAGGTGTGGTGTGATGAGATCGGAGATAAACTCTGATTGTACCGGCGAGCATACTTAGATGCAAGGAGACCATCGTCCCTGTGAAAGCCTCGAAGAAAACAAGAAAGAGGGTACTTAAGGCTGTAGTGCGACCTTCGAGTTCATAGGTGTAGGCCGGTTAGGTCCTAACCGGGGTTTGAAACCTAACCAAGCGAGCTACAGCGTGGGGGTAGGTGTGCAAATTTGGGACGACCCTACTGCCTCTGCTTCCACCAATCCACACATCTCTAACTCGGCGCGATCAAGTGATTTCATTGATGCGATTTCTACCCACATTGTACCCAACAAGTCACTACTCAATATTGCAATAACCACTTGTCACGTCGTCTTTCTGTTTTGAGTGTTGTGGAGTAATGCTGCGCAGAGGTACAGCCCCGAGACCGTTCCTGTACGACTGTAATGTAAGTATACGATGAGTCTGTATGACTGTTCCTTCTATTTCAGCCTCCGTCTTGGTCGTCCTCGTGTGCCACCGTGGTCCGCGGAGATCATATAAGTACGAGATGTTGCAAATTTCGGTCTCATGGCCACGCTCACCGGTCGCCGGTAAGGGCGACCTATACAAAGTTCCGTGGAAAAGCCTACATACGCAGTGGTATGTCTTAGATGTGCACGAAATCCACCCGTGTTGATGTTTAGTCAATACTAGGAACGACTGTCATTGCGAATACTTGGTATGGGCAGTCGACGCATCGCTTATTACTGGAGATTTCTAAAAGCATTGTTTTACCGGGCAATATCACGCGACGAGACTCACTATCCAAATCCAGAGGCGTTCATTCCTGAGCGG
>JBBPMW010000576.1:0-16486 GCA_038090535.1 Tylopilus alboater | reverse complement strand
TCACCTTGTCGATGTCGGTGTCGGTGTTGGATTCGCGTGACGCACGGCTCATCCCAAGACTCGTCAGCACCTGCGACCGCGCCGTATGTCCAACTGGCGTCAACGCCAACGCATCCTCCATAACCCCCGAATGACCTATCTAGGTCGCCCACTTCGCCCGCTTTGCGAAAGCGCGCGCGGAACGTGGCTCCCAGAATCTCGAGCTGGCTCATCAAGCGTTGAAGGGCAGGTTGCAACGCTCCTTCGAGTGCCAAAACCATCTCGCCGAGGTCTCGTCTAGCCACTGGAAGCGCGTGTAGAACGGGCTGCTGGGATATGTAAGGGAGGAAGGCAAGGACGCGTCGTCATCGAGCGTAGCTTGAATGGTTTCCTCCAGCAAACAGATCAACTCGTCAAAGTTGGCCGACCTGCCAAATTGGAGGCGTAGGAGGGCGATCTCGTGGGGCAGCAGTCGTCATGTGCTGGTCAAAGTGGCAACGCGGAACGAGTTCAACGGCTTCATGAATGCGGGGGATGGAATCATCGAGGTCGACGAAGTCGCCCGAGATTTCGAAGTGCATAGAACAGAAAGACTCGGGGCTGAGAGTGGCAAGCATCCGCGGGCGAGTGGAAATGGCTGTTTGGGTGAGTTAAGAGGCCTCCTCGGTCGAGGTAATCGCACTGTGAAGATCAGGAATGCCACGAATTTCGTAGAAGTGATTGAATCGTGGGACAACGTAGGTGACGAGCACCGCAGGGCGTTCGGGAATCGGTGAGATCGTTGGGTAAGCTACTCAGCCGCTTTCTCGAGTGCGCATGAGAAAGATCCACTACTTCATCATGCAAGTGATTGAAGGCGCCGTGCCTTTGATCAGTTAGTTGCGCGAGGCCCGAAGATTCCTCCCAGTCGAGCTGATCGGCAGGCTGCGATCAGCGGGGACAGTATATGCACGGGATCATCCGACCTACCCCGTCACCATGATCCGAAGAATCTGCTGATTTATGGGAACGCCGTCGCTCCATGGTAATCAGGAGCGAAGAACAAGGTGATACAGGTTCTCCCTCTGTTGGAAATAACGTGATTGCTGTTCCGGTCTTCAGCACTTACTACCAGTGCGTGAGACACAATGCTTACAATGAGTATTGTTAGTTAGGTCTCCTACACAGATTTCCACAGTGCGGAGGACTTCACTATTTCCCAGCATCGGGGAAAACTCAAGGATGCACATACAGAGAGTCGGAACTTGGCGGAAGGTTCGGACGGTCTGGAAATCATGAGGAGCGACAAATTGAATAGTACAGAGGATATCTCACAGTCGAATGCCATCATCCCACTCAATGACGCTATCATGGAGGTGTATCGGTTTACACTCAGTTCTCCGTTTGGTACCATCAAATTGAACAAGAACACAGAATCTAGTTGGCATTCGGTTAAGACCAGCAATGACATCCTCAGCTTGGACACCTAGGGGATGATTATCAAATTTCTGCGAGAAGACGAAGTGTCGGGGTCCATACGCGTGACGACGATTTGAAAGTTACTGGTGGAGGGCCAGTATAGAGTCCCTCGGATTTAGAAAATGCCTCCTGCTGCACACCTGCCTGAGCACGACGTACGACTATAAACATCAATCGAAACTAAATTACTGACATCCTTGCTGGCAACAGAGCCTAGTGAGCATTTCAAACAGGGTAACGGAGAATTGCCCACTCTTTGCCTGAAAGATACACGGCGCCTAAGAAGAATCAGAAATGAACGGCAATCATATTGATCGAGTACCTACCATGTTCAAGTTGCGAGGCCAGCGAGTAGTTTTCCCTTAAGAATTCTCCGAGGCGGTCCCCTTGCGTCAGCTCCTCGAGAGTGAGTTTTCCCTGCATGACAGGTAAAAAAAAAAACAGAATATATCGAAGGTTATGATAACGAACTGTCCTGATCAAGGCTATCCATTCACTATCGTGCGTAACGGCTACCAAAGCATTGGGATCCTGGCAAATATAAATTCATTTCTGTAATGATGTTGGATAATTCACCGATCGAACCTTGTTCAGCAGGTATTGGTTGAGAATATCAGAAGGATGAAAGGGCTGAAGGTTGATTAGTCATCGAAATCACATGGAATTGGGGTTGATTTCTGCACCTCCATTTGCTCTACGGGGCCATTTGGAAGTGTTCTTCTTGTCGAACAGCCGCAAAAGCCTGGAAAACCTACAGGTATCTTTACGTGACGGAGTAGGCACCGGAACCTCGGGCGTCTGAGATAGCCATCCCAACACGTCATCCCGTACTGCGATCTTGAACCCACTTATGAAAACAGTTTGATTTGCATTTCCGTTGGGGCCAGGTCCAGGACCATCGCGGTACTGCACAGGAAATGTACACGTCCAATGTCTCCTGGTCCTTCGCCTTTCCGTGGTACAACCCTGATGTATGGACGTTCTGTAGCTGTAACGTCGTGAAACGAGGCGAGAAACCAAGAACGTGCTTTATAGAATCCGGTGACCAGGTAGAGGGAACTGCTACTGATGTTTTCGCCGTAGTGCTCTTTGGCGAATTTATACCAGTCAAATGCACGCTCCATCGCCACCTCGCGGAAGCGCTCCTTGGCTGGGAGGGTCAGAATTGCGCCTTTGGCGGAGGACGGAGTGAATTCGTAGTGACCAACTCTTGAAACTACGAATCAGTATCGTTTCTTCAGCGTCCTTCGTGAAGAAATTACCTTTCTGACGTTTGGGTGGGTTGGTGTAAGCACTACCTGATTCCGGATAATCAGTATATGTACCATCTGGGATGCTGAGTGGTAATCACTCAGTATCATCGCCTTTTGGTGTAGCGGTTAAGCGGCAGACGGTCTGACCATTACAGTTGGGTTATGCCAGAGGAGGTGATGACACAACCAGGAGGAGATGTCGGCGTTGGATATAACGTCGATTTCCCGATTATCCAGCGCAGTAGGATTGGAGCCGAAAGAGACACCGGGACATTGATGGAGTGTGTGTTCTGGCCCATAACATATGTTAAAAAGGACGTTGAATCTGCCCTTCCAATCTACAAAGCCGACATGCCCAATCTGGAATCCGTCTTGTCTGTAGCTGATTGGAAGCGCACTGCTCGGTTCGGGAAACCACAAAGGGCATCCACGGTTGCTTGGGAGGCATTTCGCATACATGTCTTGCCAGTGAGGGGAGCCACCCATGTTGTCAGCCTGAGGCGACACTCACAAGAGGTTCCTCTGTCAGATAAAGAGTCGGGAGGAGAAAACTGGTGCTGACGAAGGCCAATTTCAAGACTGATGTTTACAAGAAGAGTTGGCAAGAGTCAAGACAGCCTGGCACGGTACAGTTAATTCAGATCACGTGAACCTGTGAGCTCTGAGCTCTCTCTTCCCTCTCCCCACCGCTTATGTTGTACATGTGTTGTGCCACATAGACTGAATCAACTTGATAGGAAACGGCGGGGACTCACCGAACGGCTCGGGAGGGATGATTCCCTCTACTGCCCCCCCATTCGTGATGACCAGATGCCAGTGGGTTGCCCAGACGAGGATGAACTATGTTTCAGTCACGCCATACAACTTCATAGACACTTCCATCCACGGCTTCCAGGGAACCCATCAGCCTGCCATCTGGATGGGCAAAAGTGGTCAGGTCATGGTGAGCCCTGGTGCTGGAAAGATCCGTTCAATCTCGAGGATCGCGGTACGGCGTTCAGCCATGAGAGGAAGATCATTGTCTCAGCCAGCTATTAGTATAGTGCCGAATTAGAGACTATCGAATCTGGTAGAATGTTCGCCGAACAAAGCATAAGTGGGTGCAATGTCTCTCTGGAACATGCAAGCCAAGGCTGACTTGCGCATGCCGGGCTGCCTTAGCTTCTCGTGTTGGACATCTACGTTTCACGTTCACCGATACGAACGCCCCCTACGTCCTTTTGGAAGCCACCCGAGCTTCCGTGATTGGCTCATCAAACCCTAACAATGTCACATATCCAGAGGGAAGCATCATATCTCCAGACCATTTGGAGATTTGTAGAAGCAATCCCGAGACTGCAGCATCGCGCCTATCTCTACACCCACAACGAAATGGAGTGGGTACTTTTGCGCCAGATTCGACCGACCCTTTGCTGCATGGGGTATCGCACAAAAAGGAAGCGTGACTCCGAATGGGAGAAGTGGTGCTAGCGCCATGTTGTCTGCATATGCTGCGTTACAGCCAACACTAACGCAGGTCAACGTCAGACGGTTTCGTCCATCTCCATTGACCAGGCCCAACAAAACCTAGAGAAAGTAATACCGGATGGCCACTCTCTCGAGGAAACAGCAAGGAACACTCGCGCTGTGTGGGCTGAGAAGCTCGGTAGAATCAAAGTCGTCAGGGCGACGAAAGAGAAGAGGGAATTCTTCTATACTGCGTTCTTTCATACCCTCCAAGCACGTTCATTGATAATGACCAAGCATCTCTGCTCATCCACGCAGTATCCTTACGAACAAGATGAATACTGGAGGTATTTTTCTGGTTACGATGACTCCATCCACATATCTTATACTGGTTACTCTATCTCGGTGCGTTGGTTGCTCCTCTCTGTAATCTGGCATTAAATTGCGTCTAGGACACTTATCGGGCAGAGTGGGCATGGCTGATCCTTTTCGCCCCGGAGAGAATTCCGGGAGTGGTATAGAGTATGATTCAAGATTACAACGAGGTACTCAAGCCAATGATTGACGTGATCGCTTGCCCAACCATCCTTCCCTTTGTTGTAGGGTGGCTGGCCCCCTGTGTGGAAAAGCATCATTGGTAAGACTGCTCTCATTGATCCATAGTTTTATTCTGATGGTAAAGTGTAAAGACGGACATCGTGGTATGTGAGTCCACCCTAGATAATTAGTGTCATTCGGTGAATACACCCAGGTTGGCACGCCATGCGGACTCGCTCGTCCCGCGAGCCGTTTTGAAAGGCTTCACGGGGTTCGACATAGATACCGCCTGGGATGTGATATACAAGGATGCCACCGCACTCCCGATCAAACACTACAACTTCGTGAGTTTACCCCATGTGTATCGATAATTATGTAGGTATAGCGATCGCCAAGAAGCATGCTTTGCGATGAATTCACAATTCCGTTGAATAACATTTCCTTCAGTTCGTTGACTACGAAGTGCGTGCAGGCTTATCTTCCTTTATGAGAAAAAGGGCTGGGTCGCGGATGATATCCATTCCGAGTCTGCCTCTCGCACGCTCGATTATTCCTGCAAGTCTTTCGAGTACGTCATTGGCCACCCTGAACATTTTGGTAGACAACGACTCTGCGGTTTCTGTGCTAGCCGGCCTGCTGAACAAGACCAGCGAAGAGGTGTCTTTCCGAGAACACGCCGTGAACAACCCCTTTGCTATCTTCAACCCTGCCATTGGATTCATGGAGGTGAGGAATGCGAGTGGGGCTTGGGCAGGTCCAGACAATGGGTGGACAGAGGACGATAAATGGGCGTACAGATTCGATGTGGTACAGGATATTCCCGGGCCGATCGAGCGCAAGGGTGGAAATAAGATTGCGGTCAGATGAGTGCCCGGTATTTCTTCAGCGCGCTCGGATTCTACCCGGTGAACCCTGTATCTGGTGAATACATCGTTGGGAGGTATGCATTCGTCTTTTGTCCCGCCGTTCTATCTGCTCATCTCGTGTCCACTGTCCAGCCGCTTCTTCGACAAGGTCCCGATCGACCCGCCGTCCTCGAGCGAGAAATTGGAGATCACTTCCCCCGGAGCGCCGTCTAGTCCTTATGTGTACTCCTTGAGCATAAACGGCCGCGACGTGGAACAGCCCATCATCCGACACGATCAGATCGCGGAGGGAGGTGTCTTGTCGTTCCAAATGAGGGATACGCCACAGGCTTGGGGGAGTGCGTTGACGTTCCTGCAGTGAATCGTTGCTGTCCCTTCTGGAATTGGAGACATAATGAGCTCGTCTGGTAACCTGGGGTTTCGTCATGTCAGCCAGTCGAGTTGATCGGCGTCAGTTTGTGCTACGATACGTGTTGTTTGAAAGAAAACCAATACCCTACTTCTGTGTGAAGAACTATGCTGCAAGCTCTGCAGGTCTTTGATTTCAGCTCCACTCGATGTCCAGCGTTGAATTCGATGCCATGACAGGTCTTGGGGTGGTTGCGGGGGTGGGTGGATCTGGACTTGGGTTGGCGTACGTGAGTGCATCTGGATCCATTGGCAGGGCCCCATCATGCTGGTTTGTATATTAGTACCAAACGGGTGGTGTAAGTATCACCATTGTCAGTGCCTGTCATGCCATAAGTGGCCAGCCGTCGTTCGGGACGCTCGGATAACAATAGGAACGCTGACCCGCGGAAAATGCTGTGGATTGATGTAAGCGAAGTACTAGTAACCCAGCGTGCTTACAACTGACTGTGTTCAGCCAATCCTCTTTGCTACCACGGAGCGGGTCGGCGTAGAAGACATCGAGCGACGCTGGAATCAAGTACGTCAGCACGACGAGTGTGGTCGAGAAAAGGTGGTCCATCGATTGTGGGTGCTCCATTATTCGCGATATAAAGCGACGTTTCAAGCCTCAAGGGCGGCTTCGGAGACTCGAAGTGCCACAACACAACTTTGAACATGCCCCTCGAGACTGTCCCGGATCTCTTCGACGATGCCACACACAACGGGCTTGACGGGGCAGTGGAGAAAGCTGTCGAAGACGATTTGGGTGGCGTGTCCGATCTCAGTTCCAACCTCCAATATCGCATCCTCCTTAACGCTATCGTCGCGCGCGGTAAAGACATGGACAGAAAGTACCTTGACATGGAAGAGGCAAAAAACGTGATCAATACTCAAGAAGAGTTACGAGTCATGCTCGCTTCCGCTTGGAGGCGCAAATCATTCCGCAAGATTCGAAACCTCGGTGCGTCTCCATCATTAGTTTCCATTACCTAGTGACAAGTTATTGATCGTTCCACCAGCCATTCTCAAACCGGAGCCGGAACCACAGTTACCACTAGCACCGACATCTATAACATCGACGGACCCCCTTGAGGGTTAGCGCTTCCCATCACAATTCATCATGATCCTCAATCACGGATTGACCATCTCTGCTAGATCTACATCAAAAGTTGTCAGGGTCCTTTGGGGCAAAGTACTGTGGTGCAGCCGTAGAGGGCTTCTACGAGTATTTGACACAAAATGAAAAACTATTCAAGACTGTGGACAATCCCAAGTACTACGCCAAGTTCTGCTCCATTGTACAGAGCTCCGGCACTGGCAAATCAAGGATGTTGACGGAAGTGAGTCACTTTCTGACATTCATCTGCGGTGGCTGAATCAAGCTCAGCTGAGCAAGAAGGAGGTCATAGTGATTTACATGAACTTGCGCAGGGAGCAAGACAAATTAGGTTTCCCTGCGCGTGATCCGATCCCGTCGATAATTTTGACCGAATTTCCCCCTACTGAAGGAGCGTACCGGATTGTCTGTTACGCATTCCTCACTGCTCTTTTTGATACGCTCGAGGAATATCTCCATACAGCTCACGCCACCAGAAAAACTAAGGAGAGCGTCATGAATTGGGTCGGTCGGATGTGCGATATGAGCGACCCTCCCAGGTATAGTACCAGGGCCGATTTCTTCCACAAAGTCTTTGAGAGATACATGAAGGTGATATATCTGGTTTTTCAGCGTAGCCAAGATTTGACAATATGTTCTGTAGGTTCATGCTGATCATGTCCATGCATTCAAGAGACGCCCAAGTGCAACTTTAGAAGGTTCTTCTATCTTAAACCGTGATGAAACGAACGATAAGGCCGCAGACACTGACGTCAATAGAACTGCCGATAAGCTTATGGGACTCACGCTCTCTGGTGAATATTTCGACTCTTACAACAACGTCATAGCTGAGCCATGTACTTCGAAACAGAATCAAATATTCTCTCGTCGGATCCGCCTGATTTCGCTGCGCGTCTATCTACTGCCTATAGCAAAATGGCGGAATCTCTTGAGAAGATCTTTGCTAATGATTCCTATCATCCCAAGCTGGTAATCGCGGTCGACGAGGCACACCCGCTTACTCCATTATATACCCGAGGAACATATCGCCCGGCGGATGTTTTTTGCAGAGTGGTCAACGAGTATTCTCATCATGAGAATCATGCCGTTTGGGTCGTGTTTGCCTCGACGACTTCCAAGGTCGCCGATTTTTCGCCGCCTAATCAGAAACGTTGGTGAAATTTTATCTTTGTTCTGATCTCCTCACTTATTCGTCTTTTAGATAATTCGGACCGCATTGCCATTCAGGGTGAGAAGCTTTTCCCACCTTACACACAACTGGGTTGGGACCAGAGTGCGTTGGGACTCGGAGAAATTGACATCGAGGATGTCTCTCAGCTTGATCACATCGCAGGTTATGGACGACCCTTGTATGTTCTTTTGCCTCGGTTGCAGCCGCTGACTGACCTGGTTATCATCTACAGGTGGCAATCTCTCAAGACTGCCCTTACATTACCACAAAGAGTGTTAGATACGGCGTCGTCAAAATTATGTGGAGGATACACCTTTGATGCAAGCAACACAAGCCACGTGCTCGCAGTATTGGGACAACGATTTGGCGTGAACATTACATTTGGACACCCGGATTCGGTCGAGCATTTGGAGAACGGCGTGGCGAGCCACCTACGGATATGCCTTGCGACGACCTTGGACCGCAACTGGAGGTTCACAACCTATCCGTCCGAACCACTTCTGTCGTGCGTAGCCGCAAGGGATCTGCACTCCAAGCCTGAAAAGCTTGGGATCGCTTTGAAGACCCTCTTGAACGCAGTCAACTCGGGGATGATTGACATGGGCCAACGTGGCGAACTTGCAAGCAGATTACTATGGCTTCTGGCCAAGGACTTGTTTACCCGCACGCAGACGATGAATGTAATCGCTGCGATGCCATCGTCATGGGAAGACCATCTCATTGACTGTCAAATGATTCCCGTTGTGGATTGGCTTGAATTTATCTTTGGACCGCGTATATGGGACGAGAATGGTCAAACATCGCTTGCACGCCAAATTTTCCAGGATGCTTATCTGAATTTCTCGCACTGGATATGCATGGATGCGAACATCGCTGGATCAAAAGAAGGGAACGAATTAGGGTCAGTCATTCGGAATTCCTTTTTCACAATGCGACTTCGAGATTGATCGTCCACCTTGTAGCTTGTACCAATGGACACTACGCCACTGGCAGAGGACCAGTGGTGTGCAATGCTACCATCAGCAGCCTCTGATCGACAAGGTGATTCCCATCTATTTCAGAGGCGGGCCTGAAAACGGGTCAGCGCAATCGCGAATGTCGCATATTTTCATTTCCGACAAGGCACGGGAATCGAAGGCATCCAAACTAGAATTGGCCAAGATCACCCGAAGACACGAGAGTCTGAGCGGCGAACAAAACACAAGTTCCGTCTCAGATTCCGAATCGCTTCCTTACATCGCCATCTTGGCCGACTTTGGTCAACCATCATCGTTCTCTGTCACTTTCCCAGAGCGGGACGTTGGTGACTGCTGTCTGCGCATCTATGCTGCCGGTGTCGATAGCAACACGTATCCATTCCTAACCCAGTATCCTGCACTTATGAAGACTCTTGAAGACCTAGTGCACCTTCAGCAGGTGCCCGAAACAGAAACGCCTTACAGGGAGTATCTGAATGCACAGGTGACTTTTGGCAGTACATCTACTCCTGAGCATATGCTATGGGAACACGGGAGGACGGTCCCGAGCGTGCAAAGAGAACCCGTTCGGCGGTCGTAGACTGTGATATCATACTCTCTGAGATGGCAGCTACTTACACATAACGCATATACTATTACTGCGGAAGACCATCGAAGTCACATTCGTCTTGCCTCCGTAACTTTCAGACCTGCGATCGTTGTCGATGGACACTTGTAACCGTCGTCCCTGTGTTATTCTTTACTCCATTCCACCCATTTCATCCGTGACTCTTTCGAACCATATTGCAACACTTCTTACAAGCTCACTGTTGTCGATGTCACCGATTACAAGGAGCTGTATTCGTAGATTATCCTGCTGTGGCATCCCTTTGTGGAGCGATGGATATCCCATGATTCCCATCCGACTCCCGCCGCTGACCACCTACTCGGGATGGACTTGATCACCATTGAGTTGCAGGCACTATTCCTCCTTTCGCCTTTTGTTCCCCTGTAGTTGCGTGGCGAGACGTTAGTAGCCTAATGGGCCGTCGAATCAGCATAGGTTTTGGAAGACAAGTGAGTATCGGCGGCACGCGCTACTAGTTGGTTGGTCTTGGCGTAGCTTGCAACATCAAGCGATGGCATAATGTCGCCGTGCGTCGCTACTCAATCGATTTCGCTATCCATTGAATGCCTACCACGGACATCACTAATTTCAAAAAGAAATCCAGCCGAATAGAATTCAGGAGAAATCAGACGACGTACATGTTTTCGTTTAATACTTGCCTAGTCGCACAACGCGTACACGAGACGTCATCAAACGGTGGGAAGGAGTCAAGACGAGAACGCACCTAAACCAACGACCACGCCCTGTAGCTCCTAGCACTTACCATTCAGATAGTTTACCCCGCGCGCGTGCGGCATAACGCGTCTGCGCATCCAGCGTCGTACCGAATAGTGCGGTACCATGCCGTTTCCAGCGCAGATGGTGCCAGTTACTGCGTTCGATCGTCTGGTTTGGATAAGTCAGCATCGAGTGAAGGATCCTCGTATAGCGATATTACCTCACGGGCCAAGACAAAGTTCCTTACAAGGCGCATTGGTATCACGACGTGCTCAGGACGGAGATGACGTTAAGTCCAGAAGCCTTCGAGGTCGATGGTCATAACCACATCCTCTAATCACGGCGCATGAATAATGAACTTGCCTCGAGAACCTGGATGTTCTTCTAGATGCGGCGTTCTGGTCGATGAGGTCGGAACCAACACCGGCGGTGATACAGAGCGTGAGCTTCTACGCCGTAAAGAGTGTTAGTACGGAGAGCATTGATAATGCGATATTGAGTTCACCTTTTCCATCCGATCGCCAATAAGATAACCGAAATGGAAAGGTGGTTATCAAGTCTTGGATGTACTTCTGAGACTCGCTTTTCGGGCTCTCATTGTCACGGTCGTCTGTGACCCAAGGGAAGATTGGAGATGGTCTGCAGGGAAAACATATCGTTACATATGAAGTATTCATAACGAAGAAACGGTGTCGAGGGCGGAGACCAAGCTGAAGAGATTATGGGGCGAGTGAGCACGTAGATGCGACGACCGATCTAGCTTCTCTGCCAGTGTGGTTCCCAGAAGTGACGGGGATCAGCGCCGCAGCATTTCCACCAGAATCTTCATGGTTTCTGAGAGAGTTTGGGAAGAGAGGAACTCACAGGACAGGAACGTGTTCATTTTTATACATGCCCGACAGTCCATGGAACGTTCTGAACGCCAAGGGACCGATCCAAACGCCATCAACCTAGTATGATTGGTCTGTTACATTTCAAGTTGGTGTGCCCGATCGATAACTTGGTGTCCAGGTCATGTGACCTTCCATATTTGGATCCCATTCTGTTCCGAATCCGAACAACTTTTCAGTTCCCATGAGGCCTAGGTAGGACGTTCACTACGGGTTACTGGATGCCCTCTCATGTTACGAATACCATCTGAACGAAACATACAGTCACTCAAAGCAGCCCCTCGTCCGGCTTTAGTATCGTTTCCTCGCCAATTGGTTCGCACGCTGGTCATGTTGAAGCTTGAAGAACAACCATTGACAGTTAGCCCTCTGAGTCTGACATACAAAAACGCAATAGCATCGGTAGCTCATTCCAGGACAGGGATGAAATACAAATAGGCTATGGGACAACGGGACAAAAATAAAGGCATGCAGAATCAACTTGAGTGTGGGTAATAAATACAAGTACGTGTGAAAATAGACGGATTAGTAAAGTACAAGTCTGATAAAATTGCGAATAAATCGAAAATAAATCAATGTCATAAGCAGCGGTCTTCAAGTTGAAATTCGAATAATACCATCACTTCGTCTTCGCCGACTCGGACTCCCCTGCCTGGTGTTCCGTTTCATTATCCAGGATGTTGACCATTCTACCTTCTTTCATTGCCTTCATCCTCTCCCGTATCACGGTCGCCATTCTGTAGGTCTTGTACAGACCCTGGGTGTGGTTCGGCTTCCAGCCATCGGGTAGGCGTTCCTGTCGCACCCATAGGCGAAGCATGTCCATGTCAAGGCCTTCCGTCGCCGCGTCCCCTCCACCCAAAATACCAATCGCGATTGCCATTTCGCCGCGCGCAATCTCCGCATGGACGCCATCCAACGGCCGGGACTCTTCTTCTCGCTTCACCCGGATGTTGGCAACGTCTTCGAGTGTCATGCGACCGGGTACATAGCGTCCACCTTCCTCGAGTGCGACCTTCAGGAGGGAGTCGTTCACTGAAGTAGACGCGTATTCGTCGTCGTCGTCGTGAGCATCGAGGTGGAAGAGGGAGGCGTCATGCTCGATAAGGTTATGCCGTGCGAGATCGGCGAGGGACATATCGCGGTACTGCGCAAGGAGGAAAACGCCGCCAAAGGCGAGGATATAGGCAAGTAGGGTGGATAATTTGTATCCCTCCTTGAGCGCTTTAATGATGTCGAATACACCAATCTTTTTGCCATCTCGTGGTCTAGGCGAGGCGAAAGTGGTCAGTGGTACGTAGACGCAACAACATAGCGGAAGAGACTTACAGGTAGCCGTGGTTGGCCAGGGTGTTTAAGGCTGGACAAGGCGATCTGAGGTCACCAGGTTGTCGGCGACAGTAAGTATGGGTGTTGCCCGTTACAGGACATACACCCCCAGAGTGTGTGTGGTGGTCGTGAGAGTTAACCGGAGAGGCCAACTTGGGAGATACTGGGCAAGACATGACGCTCTAGCGTGGATGGAGTGGAGGAGAGATGGGTTGGATGATTGATATATGGGCTAGGTAGGGATTGAGTTAGGCGGCTTATATAGTGAGGGGGACTTCTACTTCCGGGTAAATGTCCCCATGAGGACGGACCCAATGATTGATGAATTTACTCGCTAAATCAGCATTGCAGGCACATACTGTAGACATATTCGTCAGGACGTCCAGTGGCGAATACGTACAGCAGAGAAGATATGATGAGATGTAGATTTCGTCGATATGGAGACGCCTACAAGCTGTAGCTCAAATGCGCTGTGGTTGCTCGATTAGAAAGAGTTTAACTGGCTTGGATGGTTAGCAGGGCACAGCAAGCGAACAGCAAGCCGCTCGTAAAAGGATCCGCACTCCCCTCCAAGCCAAGAGGCTGTGGCGACTTGCAGCCCAAATCTGGGGACACACAGCCTTTGATCGCGGGAGCATTTGTTCATTCTAGATCTCTCACTGACCTCTCACGGAAATCCTGCCTTGTCCACATCTTCGCAGCTTCAACGGCGCCGACTGTTTTGCCGTCCTCGTCTCAGGTGCGACAAACTCTTTCTCGAAAATTTCCGGTTCGCCAGGTTTCGAGCCACTCTGCTGCCACCTTGGTGACTCAGCGAAATTCCTCCTTTTGGATACGGACTGCCGCGTCTGGCCACATGGCCGGGCTCCCTTGTCCCGACCGCGGGCAAACCATACGCTATGTCGTTGCGTCGATACAAGCACACATAGGTTCCTTCAAGATATGATACGGCCATGCACACGATTCGTGATCACGTCGTGATCGTAGATCTTGAGCGAAGCGAGCTGACACTGGGCGCTGATCTACACTCACGTGCTCAGGTCCAATGAGCGTGAGACGAGGTCCGCTCCCGATAATCGGTAGGCCCTTGTCCCTGCATTCCCATCGTCACTTTTCACCCTCGATCGAATCCAAAAATCGACCGGACATACAGTAATTCCAGAGGGGAAGATGCCAGACGAGTCCAACACGAAGCGTAACGTGACTCGGGGCTAAAGTCGCGCCGGTGGTGGCAGGGACGCATTGATCGCTTTCCCTGAACTGCGGGTATTTTGTCCACCGTCGAACTTCTGGCGGGGTTCCGCCCTACGCTCACAGTTCCGCTATAGACTACCTGCCATCAGATCGATGCGGCGGCGTATCTTGGCCGGTACGTTCACAGCTAGTCTGACCTTGTACCCTTCGTGGTGTGTCGTTATTATCATCTGTCGTGTGGAACTTGACGCTAGAGCATGACCCGATGTCGTACCTGATGGGCTCGACCAGGGCCAACCCGTGTGGGCTGTTCCTCGTTACGATTACTTTTCACATCCACTACCGTTCTAGTCGCCCCTGGAGCGCTTGCTGTATGGGGGTAAACATGTGACCCGGCTCGGTGCAGGTGCGGCGTATCTCAGCCCCGTCGGGCATGGGGTAGTTGTCGACGAACAGCCAATCTCCACTCCTTAGCTTTGCGGCGGGTCCGCATTTCCAGTAATACAAAGACTCTTAGCTGTGTAAATGCCATACCGACGGCACAGCAGACGGTGGCGTGTCTAAGCAAGTGTCCAAGCACTTTGTCCTTGCGTCATGCTGTGGTCGGGCGCTCATAATAACATGCTTCGTCGGTGATCCGAGTGTCGTTGAGATTGTCTTTGAATACTAGATTCGAGAAATGGAATGCTTATATTTTTATTCACCTCGCACCGCACATGGCTTGCTGTACAGCACGCTACATAGCTTGCACAGCATACCATGACAAATGTCTTCACTGGCAATCATAACTAGAAGTCGGCCGTGCCGACGGAACCTTGCTGGCACGTCATGTGGAAGGGGCACGCAGTCAGCTGCAACAATCGACATGATAGAAACAGGTCGACAAAAACGGGGCGTTACGCTGCGCCCAGAGATGCAGTCTGAAGTGAGAGGGCGAGAAATAGGAGAGGGGTCACCGAGGCGAGTGGTGTCAACCCAGGATCGCACAGCGGACGGACGTCCTCGTCTTTTTTTCAGACAATTTGGAGACCCCAAGGTTGGGCGGATTCCTCATCTAGCTAGGACATCTGTGGGAATTTATGGGCTAGCACTAACTACTAGTAGCCGGAATCATACCAGGCTCTTGTGGCTCATTCGAGTTACTTCCACATTGTGAGTGTTCGCGAACACCCCAATCACCAAGGCCGTACAGCCCGAGCGGCCACGTCGATGTGGAAAAGGAATTTTCTGATATGAATGGTCTGTCTTGGTCGAGCATGCAAACACCTTCACCTTCATCATCGCCGTCCATACATTTCAGCTATCTGCAGCATTGCTTCATAGGGCCTCAACCGGCATCCAACTGGGTGCCCTTCTATGACTCGACGCCGATAAGTGACCGGTGTCCGTATGATGTACCGCGACTCACCATGAGCTCGGTGGCGGGAAAGTATCCCGTCGACCTACGGTCAACCCGGAATTCGCTAGTTCGATGCACGTCATGCGTAACCGACGGTACTTTTTCTTCACTTCCATGGCGTCTCTGCCATGCGTCGTCCACGGATATCGGTGAATTTCCGGTGCCGGTGTCCTACCTAGTTCCCATCAAGTATCAACATCAACGTCGATGTCGCTGCGATGGTGTATGAAGGCGTGAGGCATCCTAAAATTCAAGCCGCACGTATGAAAAGGGATCCTTGCCGTCGAGCCCCGCAACGGCGCAACTAACGTTCCCGAAGTTGGAGAGTCAAGATCCGGAGGTGAGCACTGCGTGATGTGACGATGGAGTGGATGGGCTTGCAGGAGGCTATGTATGTGGTAGCGCAATAGCAAGCATGCCGCGCAGTAACGCCACTTACACAAGACCGAGTCCCACCAGGGCTGCATCATTGATGGCCCAAAACGATACTACATATGGAAGGCTCGGAAGTCGTGTCGCCTTGAGCATCGTGGGAGTAACGCAGGCTGAGCGAGAGGATGCAAGGAACGAATGATTTCCTTGTTCAAGGGTCGGGAAGACCAGGAACGAAGCCGTTTGAATGGAGGATGTGATCGTCAACGGGCCGGGAAAACGCTGCCACGAGGGGCGCCACTACCTTTTACTCCAGTACTTGGTTCACATGCCAGTGTGATATTATCGTGGGTGATTCCAAAGGTACAACTGTCAGATAGCTCTCGAAGATGGATGGGTGGGCGGCGAGTCTGAAGTCATGCATGTGTGTTCCTTTGTGAAAGGCACGTGACATTGGACACAGCAATTTTTTCTCACGAACAACCTCCTCAAGAAGATCTCACTGTCATGGTTCAATGACTCATTATCAAGACGTGGCTGCTACGTGTTCAGAGGAAGTCGGTGGTGTGGTTGTCAGGGAGAAGTCCTGTCCCGCTTACCGGTGTCCTCCACTAGGACTTCACAATTCGAAATGATGATAAACGAATTCGGAACTTGTTTTCTTCCGTAGAACAAGTACGAACTTCGTCACTAGTTCCTTCAAGATCGGCCTCCTAGCCACCGGCGGATACGAATCGTTTTGAATACCACAATGATACCGACGGTTATCAATGTATATCCCATT